>JAVJIF010028960.1:0-65075 GCA_038442645.1 Agave tequilana
AACACCCTTTTATTTGTGAATCCCTCTTCGGTAGAGGTGATCGGGTGATTGAGTTGTATCCCTCAGTGTGAGGTGATAGTGTTGGTTGTGAGCCTCTTCGGTAGAGGTGTTGTGGATTGTGATTGTTGTAGCCTCGGTGGCTTTGTAAGTTGAGAGAGGAGTTAGGTACTCCTTATAGTGGATTGGGAAATCCTACACGGTGGTGTAGGCGGGATGTAGAGCAAGGTGCTCGAACCTCGAAACAAATCTCGTTGTTTGCGATTGCTCCCATTGTCTCTCTAACTCTCTCTCATTTACTTTGTGCCAAAGCATCATCCTTCATATCATACCATATTTGCTTGTGTTGTGCATAATTCATATTGCCTTGCATTATTTTCATATTGCTATATCCTTTATTGCTTGGCTTGATTGTGTGTGCACATTGTGAATTGCTTGTGTGTTTGTGCATCACCTATACTCATCCAACAGAGCTTCACATAGCGCCTCAACCCATATCTAGGGGAATCAAGAGGAGTTAGTCCAGAGCTCGCAAGGGGAATTCGGCTACACTTGTTGGATTGTATTAAGAGTGTTGCAAGATTTGCATTAGCTTCCGCATTTAGCGCACTTAGTTTGTATTTAGTTTCTTAGATTAGCACTTACACCTATTCACCCCCCCTCTAGGTGTTTTTTCAATTGGTATCAGAGCTAGTGCTCCTGATACTTAGGCTTAACATCCTAGGAGTGATCCATTTGCTTGCTAATCTCATTTGCATTTGCTTGTTTGCACACATCTAGTTTATACCATGGACTTCATGACCCACCTAGCTATGATCCTTCCAACATTGATATTTGGAAGTATAGATGTCCATGTACCTAAAGACCCTAGGTTTGCATGTTTTCTTGCCGCCACCAGAGATGTTATCTTGGTGATAGCAACATATAGGGGCCAATGCACAAGCCCTAGAGGCCATTAGAAGCACCTTACCTAAGACTATCTTTTATGTGTTTCTAATCTTGATTCCGCTTTTGCAGTGTGGGAACAAGTTGACAACAACCCCACCTCCAAGCTTCAATTGTCAATCCAAGAAGAGGATCTAGCGGAGAATCCAACTCTATATGCTACATGGTCCAAGGGAATGACTCCCTTGAGGTACACTCGGAAACTCCATTAGATAGTGATGATGATGCTAGTTCTTCAATGATCATATTGATGCCCATGCTTTGAATGAAGAACTTTGTATTGTTTGTGAAAAACTAATTGAAAAATATAAGATTTTGAAAAAGAAAAGTCTAGAAATTTTAAAAGAAAATAAGTGTTTGCACTCTAGACTTGATTTGTGTTTGCAAGAAAAGTTGAGGTCTATAATGAAAGGGATTCATTGAGATCTCAATTGGACTTGCTTTAAAAGAAATAATTTTTAAAATCTAAAAATGATTGCCATGCTATTTTAAAGAAAAATGAAAACTTGTCTTCTAGAGTTGATTTTGTTTTAAAAGAGAATGTTGTTTTGAAAAACAAAATCATTTCTATTTCCAATGATTTAAATGTTTTGCTTAGAGAAAAATATTGTTTTGCAAATAATTGATTCTCATGTTTGTCATGCTAGGGTAGTTTCACCTAAATCACCCATTGCATGTTCCTTCTTCTATGCTACGAAAATGATATAAATTTGTTTAAAGAAGAAAATGGATTGTTTGGGCTCCACTATGAGCCAATGTGCTAAGAACCATACACGATTGGAATCCTTGGTTCGAAAGAAAACAGTTCCATCCTTTATGCATGCACACCCTCCACGGCATATACATGCTCCTCACGGACACCATCAACACATGTATGCTCATGTGTACACATGTACACATTGTGGCCGAAAAGGCCATCTTGCTAAATTTTGTTATGATAGATTAAATGTTTCAAATTTAGCAAAGAAGTTTGTTTGGGTTAGAAATGAGACTAACCCCCAAGGACCCAAAGACAATGGGTACCAAAGACCACCCCTCCTTTATTTGATGTAGGTGTGGGCTCTCACATGACGTGAGAGTGATGACACCTTGGAGTGGATGCGTTCCAGACTTAAGGAAATCTATTGGTGCATCACTTTCAAGGGAAGAGATGGTGGAGAGGACCACCATGTTTTGGAGACAAGGAGAGTTGCTTCTTCGTTTTTGGTAACAACCCTTACTCCCATTTATTGTTACATGCTTTTCATGTTCATAGTTTATAGCATGTTTTATTGTCATTGGATTAGTATGTCATTCTATGTTTATTAGATCCTTGACATACATGTATAGTATTTGAGACACACATGCTTATATGAACCCATAATTAGTGTTCTCACTTTTGTTTAAGCTATAATGTACATCATGAATCTAATACATGTGAATTCTCATAATAATCATGTTGTAGTTTTCCATGATGATTTTTATATGTGTTTTGATGCTTCATGTTTTGAATATATGTTTAAGTGTTAGTTTTCATTAAGACTAGTTATATACTTGTACATAGAGTGGGCTACAAATAAATCTATATATAGTTGGAATTGAATGCTTATTTGAACCCATTAGATGTGCTAGTATAGTCTAGTTTTGATGATTCATACATATTAAACTTGTATTCTCATTTTTGAATTTGCTTTATGATTGTGTATTTCACTTCATGTATATGTTTGTATTGCCAAAACATTAAGATATACATGTATACCCTTGAGTCATTTGCCTTTCATGCAAATATCTATTATGGACTCAAAGTGTGTTTAAGGGATATGTATGTATACTTCTTGTATTGACAATTCATACATATACCTTGAAATGAAATTGCCTTGATGAAAATTTAGCTTATCATGATTTCATGTTTTTCATGTGTTCAATATTTAACTTCATGTATATGTCTATCTTATCCAAACTATTGACTATACATGAGTATCCTTTTGAGCCACGTGCCTTAATGCATATATCTTGTGGACTCTTTATGTTTTGGATATGTATGTATACGTTAGTTTGTATTAGACATACATATGCCTTGAAGATTAGATAGTTTTGATGATTTCGTGTTTTAAGAAATAATTGAGCTTAATGAAAATATTTTCATGATTATGATCTTCACATATTATTTGTACACTCATATCTATTGCTTGCTCATGTTTTGTTTTCATGAGTCTTATTTATGCCTAATTGAACTTGAGTGTTTGATATGATGTGAATTTCATGTTTATGAAAAACAATTTTGTTTTATTCCTTACTTGAAGGATTTCGTACTAGTTAACAAGTTTTCCATTTAACTAGTTGCGATGTTCTTCACTTTGGTAGAGATTTTCAAACAAAACTACATTTTCAAATCTATCTTTGAAAACCCCTACCTTCTAAGGGCGGTAGGATGGGAGATCATGTTCATGTATGCCCTAAATTGAAAATCTTTAAAACTTGAATTATGATTGGGTGGTAGATAATATGATGTATACACTTGAACTTATTGTTATGTCAATTGGTATCATTGAACTCTTTCAATTGGTATCATTTTGATCTTCTTGTATACTCATATGTTTATCGTGTATGTATGTTTTCATTTGTATCATCTATTGGTGATTGATACTCATTCCATTTCATACACATATACTTATTTTATTTGTGCTACTATATTCCTATATCTTAGAGCACAAATAGTTGTTTATGTTTAGCTTGTTTAAAATAAAAGTGTTCAATGTTTCCTTTGGTATTTCATAAAGGGGGAGAAAATGAGTATTTCATATTTTGTCTTTCAATTGGTATTTATACTCCCACTCTTTATGATTAAAGTTGTTATTTTGAACATATGATATCAACATCAAATTTGTTTATATATTTCAAAATGAAATATATTCTTACAATTGGTATCAAAATTTGTGTTTAGACATTCAAAATTTGTTATGTTGTTTTACAATTGGCAATTTGTTATGTTTAACTTCAATTAGTTTCAATATTCATGTTTTAGATATTCAAGATTTATGTTTAATTTCAATTGGTATCGATTGTTTTCATGATGATGATTTTCAATTGGTATCTCAAAATGTTATTTAAAGAATATATTCAAAGTTTTGATTTGTATTTCCTATATGCAAGGAGAGCTTAACATCTCTCTTACATATAGATTCATGTTGAGTATATTATAAATTGAGGAGCTTGACAACTCTTCTTTATATGATATACGTGTGTAGGGGGAGCTTCACATCTCCTCTTATGCATTACATAATATGTGTTATGTGAATTGGGGCTTGTCATCCCTTCTTCATGTGATGCATATGTGTAGGGAAGCTAACTTAGCGTCTTCCTCTTCATGAATGTATATAGCATATAACATATATTGATCCTTGTTTATTGGTATCAAGATACTTCATTGACATATTTTTTAATTGATATCATGTTTGTAGTCACCCCTTATTGACTTTGTTTTTGTTTTAGACAAAAAGGGGGAGAACATTGTCTTTTATTGTTTTGTTTGACATAAAGGGGAAGAAAGATTTTTACCCCTCATTTTATCTATGGTTTTGATTGTTTACCCCTTTGTTGATGATTGACAAAAATGGGGAGAAAGATTTATGAAGTTTTATATGCATGCTTATGTTTATGCATATATTATGTTTTAATCTCAAGAATATTAAGTTTAATCGTTTTATAGAGTTTGCTTTGTAATTGGTATCTAGAGGTTATTTTGTTTTGAATACTCCATTTGATATCTAGAACCATTTATTGTTTATGCATATGCATGTTTCATGTTTATTATTCATTGCATATATTTATTGTTTATCCCTATGCATGAGTTAAGGGGGAGCTTCCTTGAAGCTTAACTTTAATCCATGCATATATAACTCCATGAGTTTTGTCATCATCAAAAAGGGGGAGATTGTTGGCCTAATGGCCTTCCACTCTAGTTTTGATGATGATCAACACTCATGTAGTTATGTTTACTAATATTCTTGTGTTTCTAAGTTTCAGATCATTAACAGGATATTAGTTGGTGATTAGCTTCAACAAGGAGTTTAGAAGCTATTCATGATGATTCCGGTGCCAAAGCTTAAAGATCATACCTTTGCACTTGGAGAATCACGGAGTTTGGACCGAGTCTACTTGAAGATGAAGATCGACAAGAAGACTTAGGTATCTAGTTTAGAGTTTGTGTTTTAGATCCATATTTGTAAAGCTTAGTTTAGTTGATATGCTCAAGTGAACACAAAACACACATGTTTTATGATTTGATATTTGGTTTTTATGAATAGTTGTTCAAAACAAGTTTACATATGGTATATGTATAGTAGATGTTTTCTATTTATACACACATGCTTTAACTTGGTAAACAAACTTATTTTGATATCCCTATTCATGTTTTGGAAAAATCAAGTTTGACAAATACAGTTTTGTTTTTGATAAAATTTGCAAGACTCTAAAATGAATTGATATGTTGATATATTGTCTTGAAATTTTTATCACATGTTTATGTTTTAACATAAAATGATAAAACAAGTTTTAGAAAACATATTTTTAGAAAAACAGTTTTTATTGTGATTAAAACTATTTTTTAGATTTACTGTGAATTTATGGGATTTTTATTGAGTGAAAAGACCTATTTTCAAATCCCGTATCTGTGCAGATCTGCACTGTGCCTGCCAGGCCAGTTCGGTCGACCGGACCGGTCGACCGCACCAAGTGGCCGGTCGACCGGGTCGGTCGACCGATGTGCACAGACGTGCATGCTGGCTACACATTGTAGTCGGTCGACCGGACCGGTCGACCGAGTTGAGAGTTCAACTCTCAGGATGTTTCGGTCGACCGGGCCGGTCGACCGTTAGTGCCCAACGGTCACTTTTCTGACCGTTGGCGGTCGACCGGGCCGTCGACCGACGCCTGTCAGAGCTGCCAGCTCAGCTCTAACGGCTAGTTTTCTGTTTGGCCTATATAACTCCATCTCTTTGGGGATTTTGGCTAAGTTTTTTAAGAGAAAAATACTGGTTTTCTGAGGTGTTTAAAAGAGTTTTAAAAAGAGTTTGTGGGCTTTAAAACTTCTCATCTTTATTTGTTTTGGGTTTTTGGAAAATCAAAGAAAACTAGGTTTTGGATTTTGATTTGGTATTTCATTTTCTATCATATACAAGAGATTTCCCAAGTAGTTTTTTCTTTGTTGCTTGTTTCCAAAAACACTTTGATTCCACACTTGAGCTATATCATCTATCCTAAACTATTAGGATCTTATTTTTGTGAAAAAAGAAAAGAGAAAAAGAAAGAGAAGAGTTTGAGGTTGTTTGTTGTAAACCTCTTTGTTGTAAACACCCTTTTATTTGTGAATCCCTCTTCGGTAGAGGTGATCGGGTGATTGAGTTGTATCCCTCAAGTGTGAGGTGATAGTGTTGGTTGTGAGTCTCTTCGGTAGAGGTGTTGTGGATTGTGATTGTTGTAGCCTCGGTGGCTTTGTAAGTTGAGAGAGGAGTTAGGTACTCCTTATAGTGGATTGGGAAATCCTACACGGTGGTGTAGGCGGGGATGTAGAGCAAGGTGCTCGAACCTCGAAACAAATCTCGTTGTTTGCGATTGCTCCCATTGTCTCTCTAACTCTCTCTCATTTACTTTGTGCAAAGCATCATCCTTCATATCATACCATATTTGCTTGTGTTGTGCATAATTCATATTGCCTTGCATTATTTTCATATTGCTATATCCTTTATTGCTTGGCTTGATTGTGTGTGCACATTGTGAATTGCTTGTGTGTTTGTGCATCACCTATACTCATCCAACAAGAGCTTCACATAGCGCCTCAACCCATATCTAGGGGAATCAAGAGGAGTTAGTCCAGAGCCTCGCAAGGGGAATTCGGCTACACTTGTTGGATTGTATTAAGAGTGTTGCAAGATTTGCATTAGCTTCCGCATTTAGCGCACTTAGTTTGCATTTAGTTTCTTAGATTAGCACTTACACCTATTCACCCCCCCTCTAGGTGTTTTTTCAATTGGTATCAGAGCTAGTGCTCCTGATACTTAGGCTTAACATCCTAGGAGTGATCCATTTGCTTGCTAATCTCATTTGCATTTGCTTGTTTGCACACATCTAGTTTATACCATGGACTTCATGACCCCACCTAGCTATGATCCTTCCAACATTGATATTTGGAAGTATAGGATGTCCATGTACCTAAAGACCCTAGGTTTGCATGTTTTCCTTGCCGCCACCAAGAGATGTTATCTTGGTGATAGCAATCATATAGGGGCCAATGCACAAGCCCTAAGAGGCCATTAGAAGCACCTTACCTAAAGACTATCTTTTATGTGTTTCTAATCTTGATTCCGCTTTTGCAGTGTGGAACAAGTTGACAACAACCACCACCTCCAAGCTTCAATTGTCAATCCAAGAAGAGGAATCTAGCGGAGAATCCAACTCTATATGCTACATGGTCCAAGGGAATGACTCCCTTGAGGTACACTCGGAAACTCCATTAGATAGTGATGATGATGCTAGTTCTTCAAATGATCATATTGATGCCCATGCTTTGAATGAAGAACTTTCTATTGTTTGTGAAAAACTAATTGAAAAATATAAGATTTTGAAAAAGAAAAGTCTAGAAATTTTAAAAGAAAATAAGTGTTTGCACTCTAGACTTGATTGTGTTTTGCAAGAAAAGGTTGAGGTCTATAATGAAAGGGATTCATTGAGATCTCAATTGGAACTTGCTTTAAAAGAAAATAAATTTTTAAAATCTAAAAATGATTGCCATGCTATTTTAAAGAAAAATGAAAACTTGTCTTCTAGAGTTGATTTTGTTTTAAAAGAGAATGTTGTTTTGAAAAACAAAATCATTTCTATTTCCAATGATTTAAATGTTTGCTTAGAGAAAAATATTGTTTTGCAAAATAAGATTGATTCTCATGTTTGTCATGCTAGGGTAGTTTCACCTAAATCACCCATTGCATGTTCCACTTCTTCTATCCTCGAAAATGATATAAATTTGTTAAAGAAGAAAATGGATTGTTTGGGCTCCACTATGAGCCAATGTGCTAAGAACCATACACGATTGGAATCCTTGGTTCGAAAGAAACAAGTTCCATCCTTTATGCATGCACACCCTCCACGGCATACACATGCTCCTCACGGACACCATCAACACATGTATGCTCATGTGTACACATGTACACATTGTGGCCGAAAAGGCCATCTTGCTAAATTTTGTTATGATAGATTAAATGTTTCAAATTTAGCAAAGAAGTTTGTTTGGGTTAGAAATGAGACTAACCCCCAAGGACCCAAAAGACAATGGGTACCAAAGACCACCCCTCCTTTATTTGATGTAGGTGTGGGCTCTCACATGACGTGAGAGTGATGACACCTTGGAGTGGATGCGTTCCAGACTTAAAGGAAATCTATTGGATGCATCACTTTCAAGGGAAGAGATGGTGGAGAGGACCACCATGTTTTGGAGACAAGGAGAGTTGCTTCTTCGTTTTTGGTAACAATCCTTTACTCCCATTTATTGTTTACATGCTTTTCATGTTCATAGTTTATAGCATGTTTTTATTGTCATTGGATTAGTATGTTCATTCTATGTTTATTAGATCCTTGACATACATGTATAGTATTTGAGACACACATGCTTATATGACCCATAATTAGTGTTCTCACTTTTGTTTAAGCTATAATGTATATCATGAATCTAATACATATGAATTCTCATAATAATCATGTTGTAGTTTTCCATGATGATTTTTATATGTGTTTTTGATGCTTCATGTTTTGAATATATGTTTAAGTGTTAGTTTTCATTAAGACTAGTTATATACTTGTACATAGAGTGGGCTACAAATAAATCTATATATAGTTGGAATTGAATGCTTATTTGAACCCATTAGATGTGCTAGTATAGTCTAGTTTTGATGATTCATACATATTAAACTTGTATTCTCATTTTTGAATTTGCTTTATGATTGTGTATTTCACTTCATGTATATGTTTGTATTGCCAAAACATTAAGATATACATGTATACCCCTTGAGTCATTTGCCTTTCATGCAAATATCTATTATGGACTCAAAGTGTGTTTAAGGGATATGTATGTATACTTCTTGTATTGACAATTCATACATATACCTTGAAATGAAAATTGCCTTGATGAAATTTAGCTTATCATGATTTTCATGTTTTTCATGTGTTCAATATTTAACTTCATGTATATGTCTATCTTATCCAAACTATTGACTATACATGAGTATCCTTTTGAGCCACGTGCCTTAATGCATATATCTTGTGGACTCTTTATGTTTTGGATATGTATGTATACGTTAGTTTGTATTAGACATACATATGCCTTGAAGATTAGATAATTTTGATGATTTCGTGTTTTAAGAAATAATTGAGCTTAATGAAAATATTTTCATGATTATGATCTTCACATATTATTTGTACACTCATATCTATTGCTTGCTCATATTTTGTTTTCATGAGTCTTATTTATGCCTAATTGAACTTGAGTGTTTGATATGATGTGAATTTCATGTTTATGAAAAACAATTTTGTTTTATTCCTTACTTGAAGGATTTCGTACTAGTTAACAAGTTTTCCATTTAACTAGTTGCGATGTTCTTCACTTTGGTAGAGATTTTCAAACAAAACTACATTTTCAAATCTATCTTTGAAAACCCCTACCTTCTAAGGGCGGTAGGATGGGAGATCATGTTCATGTATGCCCTAAATTGAAAATCTTTAAAACTTGAATTATGATTGGGTGGTAGATAATATGATGTATACACTTGAACTTATTGTTATGTCAATTGGTATCATTGAACTCTTTCAATTGGTATCATTTTGATCTTCTTGTATACTCATATGTTTATCGTGTATGTATGTTTTCATTTGGTATCATCTATTGGTGATTGATACTCATTCCATTTCATACACATATACTTGTTTTATTTGTGCCTACTATATTCCTATATCTTAGAGCACAAATAGTTGTTTATGTTTAGCTTGTTAAAATAAAGTGTTCAATGTTTCCTTTGGTATTTCATAAAGGGGGAGAAAATGAGTATTTCATATTTTGTCTTTCAATTGGTATTTATACTCCCACTCTTTATGATTAAAAGTTGTTATTTTGAACATATGATATCAACATCAAATTTGTTTATATATTTTCAAAATGAAATATATTCTTACAATTGGTATCAAAATTTGTGTTTAGACATTCAAAATTTGTTATGTTGTTTTACAATTGGCAATTTGTTATGTTTAACTTCAATTAGTTTCAATATTCATGTTTTAGATATTCAAGATTTATGTTTAATTTCAATTGGTATCGATTGTTTTCATGATGATGATTTTCAATTGGTATCTCAAAATGTTATTTAAAGAATATATTCAAAGTTTTGATTTGTATTTCCTATATGCAAGGAGAGCTTAACATCTCTCTTACATATAGATTCATGTTGAGTATATTATAAATTGAGGAGCTTGACAACTCTTCTTTATATGATATACGTGTGTAGGGGGAGCTTCACATCTTCTCTTATGCATTACATAATATGTGTTATGTGAATTGGGGCTTGTCATCCCTTCTTCATGTGATGCATATGTGTAGGGAAGCTAACTTAGCGTCTTCCTCTTCATGAATGTATATAGCATATAGCATATATTGATCCTTGTTTATTGGTATCAAGATACTTCATTGACATATTTTTTAATTGATATCATGTTTGTAGTCACCCCTTATTGACTTTGTTTTTGTTTTAGACAAAAAGGGGGAGAACATTGTCTTTTTTTGTTTTGTTTGACATAAAGGGAAGAAAGATTTTTACCCCTCATTTTATCTATGGTTTTGATTGTTTACCCCTTTGTTGATGATTGACAAAAGGGGGAGAAAGATTTATGAAGTTTTATATGCATGCTTATGTTTATGCATATATTATGTTTTAATCTCAAGAATATTAAGTTTAATCATTTTATAGAGTTTGCTTTGTAATTGGTATCTAGAGGTTATTTTGTTTTGAATACTCCATTTGATATCTAGAACCATTTATTGTTTATGCATATGCATGTTTCATGTTTATTATTCATTGCATATATTTATTGTTTATCCCTATGCATGAGTTAAGGGGGAGCTTCCTTGAAGCTTAACTTTAATCCATGCATATATAACTCCATGAGTTTTGTCATCATCAAAAAGGGGGAGATTGTTGGCCTAATGGCCTTCCACTCTAGTTTTGATGATGATCAACACTCATGTAGTTATGTTTACTAATATTCTTGTGTTTCTAAGTTTCAGATCATTAACAGGATATTAGTTGGTGATTAGCTTCAACAAGGAGTTTAGAAGCTATTCATGATGATTCCGTGCCAAAGCTTAAAGATCATACCTTTGCACTTGGAGAATCACGGAGTTTGGACCGAGTCTACTTGAAGATGAAGATCGACAAGAAGACTTAGGTATCTAGTTTAGAGTTTGTGTTTTAGATCCATATTTGTAAAGCTTAGTTTAGTTGATATGCTCAAGTGAACACAAAACACACATGTTTTATGATTTGATATTTGGTTTTTATGAATAGTTGTTCAAAACAAGTTTACATACGGTATATGTATAGTAGATGTTTTCTATTTATACACACATGCTTTAACTTGGTAAACAAACTTATTTTGATATCCCTATTCATGTTTTGGAAAATCAAGTTTGACAAATACAGGTTTTGTTTTTGATAAAATTTGCAAGACTCTAAAATGAATTGATATGTTGATATATTGTCTTGAAATTTTTATCACATGTTTATGTTTTAACATAAAATGATAAAACAAGTTTTAGAAAAACATATTTTTAGAAAAACAGTTTTTATTGTGATTAAAACTATTTTTTAGATTTACTGTGAATTTATGGGATTTTTATTGAGTGAAAAGACCTATTTTCAAATCCCGTATCTGTGCAGATCTGCACTGTGCCTGCCAGGCCAGTTCGGTCGACCGGACCGGTCGACCGCACCAAGTGGCCGGTCGACCGGGTCGGTCGACCGATGTGCACAGACGTGCACGCTGGCTACACATTGTAGTCGGTCGACCGGACCGGTCGACCGAGTTGAGAGTTCAACTCTCAGGATGTTTCGGTCGACCGGGCCGGTCGACCGCTAGTGCCCAACGGTCACTTTTCTGACCGTTGGCGGTCGACCGGGCCGGTCGACCGACGCCTGTCAGAGCTGCCAGCTCAGCTCTAACGGCTAGTTTTCTGTTTGGCCTATATAAACTCCATCTCTTTGGGGATTTTGGCTAAGTTTTTTAAGAGAAAAAATACTGGTTTTCTGAGGTGTTTAAAAGAGTTTTAAAAAGAGTTTGTGGGCTTTAAAACTTCTCATCTTTATTTGTTTTGGGTTTTTGGAAATCAAAGAAAACTAGGTTTTGGGATTTTGATTTGGTATTTCATTTTCTATCATATACAAGAGATTTCCCAAGTAGTTTTTCTTTGTTGCTTGTTTCCAAAAACACTTTGATTCCACACTTGAGCTATATCATCTATCCTAAACTATTAGGATCTTATTTTTGTGGAAAAAGAAAAGAGAAAAAGAAAGAGAAGAGTTTGAGGTTGTTTGTTGTAAACCTCTTTGTTGTAAACACCCTTTTATTTGTGAATCCCTCTTCGGTAGAGGTGATCGGGTGATTGAGTTGTATCCCTCAAGTGTGAGGTGATAGTGTTGGTTGTGAGCCTCTTCGGTAGAGGTGTTGTGGATTGTGATTGTTGTAGCCTCGGTGGCTTTGTAAGTTGAGAGAGGAGTTAGGTACTCCTTATAGTGGATTGGGAAATCCTACACGGTGGTGTAGGCGGGGATGTAGAGCAAGGTGCTCGAACCTCGAAACAAATCTCGTTGTTTGCGATTGCTCCCATTGTCTCTCTAACTCTCTCTCATTTACTTTGTGCAAAGCATCATCCTTCATATCATACCATATTTGCTTGTGTTGTGCATAATTCATATTGCCTTGCATTATTTTCATATTGCTATATCCTTTATTGCTTGGCTTGATTGTGTGTGCACATTGTGAATTGCTTGTGTGTTTGTGCATCACCTATACTCATCCAACAAGAGCTTCACGTAGCGCCTCAACCCATATCTAGGGGAATCAAGAGGAGTTAGTCCAGAGCCTCGCAAGGGGAATTCGGCTACACTTGTTGGATTGTATTAAGAGTGTTGCAAGATTTGCATTAGCTTCCGCATTTAGCGCACTTAGTTTGCATTTAGTTTCTTAGATTAGCACTTACACCTATTCACCCCCCCTCTAGGTGTTTTTTCAATTGGTATCAGAGCTAGTGCTCCTGATACTTAGGCTTAACATCCTAGGAGTGATCCATTTGCTTGCTAATCTCATTTGCATTTGCTTGTTTGCACACATCTAGTTTATACCATGGACTTCATGACCCCACCTAGCTATGATCCTTCCAACATTGATATTTGGAAGTATAGGATGTCCATGTACCTAAAGACCCTAGGTTTGCATGTTTTCCTTGCCGCCACCAAGAGATGTTATCTTGGTGATAGCAATCATATAGGGGCCAATGCACAAGCCCTAGAGGCCATTAGAAGCGCCTTACCTAAAGACTATCTTTTATGTGTTTCTAATCTTGATTCCGCTTTTGCAGTGTGGAACAAGTTGACAACAACCACCACCTCCAAGCTTCAATTGTCAATCCAAGAAGAGGAATCTAGCGGAGAATCCAACTCTATATGCTACATGGTCCAAGGGAATGACTCCCTTGAGGTACACTCGGAAACTCCATTAGATAGTGATGATGATGCTAGTTCTTCAAATGATCATATTGATGCCCATGCTTTGAATGAAGAACTTTCTATTGTTTGTGAAAAACTAATTGAAAAATATAAGATTTTGAAAAAGAAAAGTCTAGAAATTGAAAAAGAAAATAAGTGTTTGCACTCTAGACTTGATTGTGTTTTTGCAAGAAAAGGTTGAGGTCTATAATGAAAGGGATTCATTGAGATCTCAATTGGAACTTGCTTTAAAAGAAAATAAATTTTTAAAATCTAAAAATGATTGCCATGCTATTTTAAAGAAAAATGAAAACTTGTCTTCTAGAGTTGATTTTGTTTTAAAAGAGAATGTTGTTTTGAAAAACAAAATCATTTCTATTTCCAATGATTTAAATGTTTGCTTAGAGAAAAATATTGTTTTGCAAAATAAGATTGATTCTCATGTTTGTCATGCTAGGGTAGTTTCACCTAAATCACCCATTGCATGTTCCACTTCTTCTATGCTCGAAAATAATATAAATTTGTTAAAGAAGAAAATGGATTGTTTGGGCTCCACTATGAGCCAATGTGCTAAGAACCATACACGATTGGAATCCTTGGTTCGAAAGAAACAAGTTCCATCCTTTATGCATGCACACCCTCCACGGCATACACATGCTCCTCACGGACACCATCAACACATGTATGCTCATGTGTACACATGTACACATTGTGGCCGAAAAGGCCATCTTGCTAAATTTTGTTATGATAGATTAAATGTTTCAAATTTAGCAAAGAAGTTTGTTTGGGTTAGAAATGAGACTAACCCCCAAGGACCCAAAAGACAATGGGTACCAAAGACCACCCCTCCTTTATTTGATGTAGGTGTGGGCTCTCACATGACGTGAGAGTGATGACACCTTGGAGTGGATGCGTTCCAGACTTAAAGGAAATCTATTGGATGCATCACTTTCAAGGGAAGAGATGGTGGAGAGGACCACCATGTTTTGGAGACAAGGAGAGTTGCTTCTTCGTTTTTGGTAACAATCCTTTACTCCCATTTATTGTTTACATGCTTTTCATGTTCATAGTTTATAGCATGTTTTTATTGTCATTGGATTAGTATGTTCATTCCATGTTTATTAGATCCTTGACATACATGTATAGTATTTGAGACACACATGCTTATATGAACCCATAATTAGTGTTCTCACTTTTGTTTAAGCTATAATGTACATCATGAATCTAATACATGTGAATTCTCATAATAATCATGTTGTAGTTTTCCATGATGATTTTTATATGTGTTTTTGATGCTTCATGTTTTGAATATATGTTTAAGTGTTAGTTTTCATTAAGACTAGTTATATACTTGTACATAGAGTGGGCTACAAATAAATCTATATATAGTTGGAATTGAATGCTTATTTGAACCCATTAGATGTGCTAGTATAGTCTAGTTTTGATGATTCATACATATTAAACTTGTATTCTCATTTTTGAATTTGCTTTATGATTGTGTATTTCACTTCATGTATATGTTTGTATTGCCAAAACATTAAGATATACATGTATACCCCTTGAGTCATTTGCCTTTCATGCAAATATCTATTATGGACTCAAAGTGTGTTTAAGGATATGTATGTATACTTCTTGTATTGACAATTCATACATATACCTTGAAATGAAAATTGCCTTGATGAAAATTTAGCTTATCATGATTTTCATGTTTTTCATGTGTTCAATATTTAACTTCATGTATATGTCTATCTTATCCAAACTATTGACTATACATGAGTATCCTTTTGAGCCACGTGCCTTAATGCATATATCTTGTGGACTCTTTATGTTTTGGATATGTATGTATACGTTAGTTTGTATTAGACATACATATGCCTTGAAGATTAGATAGTTTTGATGATTTCGTGTTTTAAGAAATAATTGAGCTTAATGAAAATATTTTCATGATTATGATCTTCACATATTATTTGTACACTCATATCTATTGCTTGCTCATGTTTTGTTTTCATGAGTCTTATTTATGCCTAATTGAACTTGAGTGTTTGATATGATGTGAATTTCATGTTTATGAAAAACAATTTTGTTTTATTCCTTACTTGAAGGATTTCGTACTAGTTAACAAGTTTTCCATTTAACTAGTTGCGATGTTCTTCACTTTGGTAGAGATTTTCAAACAAAACTACATTTTCAAATCTATCTTTGAAAACCCCTACCTTCTAAGGGCGGTAGGATGGGAGATCATGTTCATGTATGCCCTAAATTGAAAATCTTTAAAACTTGAATTATGATTGGGTGGTAGATAATATGATGTATACACTTGAACTTATTGTTATGTCAATTGGTATCATTGAACTCTTTCAATTGGTATCATTTTGATCTTCTTGTATACTCATATGTTTATCGTGTATGTATGTTTTCATTTGGTATCATCTATTGGTGATTGATACTCATTCCATTTCATACACATATACTTGTTTTATTTGTGCCTACTATATTCCTATATCTTAGAGCACAATAGTTGTTTATGTTTAGCTTGTTAAAATAAAAGTGTTCAATGTTTCCTTTGGTATTTCATAAAGGGGGAGAAAATGAGTATTTCATATTTTGTCTTTCAATTGGTATTTATACTCCCACTCTTTATGATTAAAAGTTGTTATTTTGAACATATGATATCAACATCAAATTTGTTTATATATTTTCAAAATGAAATATATTCTTACAATTGATATCAAAATTTGTGTTTAGACATTCAAAATTTGTTATGTTGTTTTACAATTGGCAATTTGTTATGTTTAACTTCAATTAGTTTCAATATTCATGTTTTAGATATTCAAGATTTATGTTTAATTTCAATTGTATCGATTGTTTTCATGATGATGATTTTCAATTGGTATCTCAAAATGTTATTTAAAGAATATATTCAAAGTTTTGATTTGTATTTCCTATATGCAAGGAGAGCTTAACATCTCTCTTACATATAGATTCATGTTGAGTATATTATAAATTGAGGAGCTTGACAACTCTTCTTTATATGATATACGTGTGTAGGGGGAGCTTCACATCTCCTCTTATGCATTACATAATATGTGTTATGTGAATTGGGGCTTGTCATCCCTTCTTCATGTGATGCATATGTGT
The DNA here is from genome assembly GCA_038442645.1 of Agave tequilana. Taxonomy (NCBI): domain Eukaryota; kingdom Viridiplantae; phylum Streptophyta; class Magnoliopsida; order Asparagales; family Asparagaceae; genus Agave; species Agave tequilana. The sequence continues at coordinate 16,860 of JAVJIF010028960.1, forward strand.
AGGGAAGCTAACTTAGCGTCTTCCTCTTCATGAATGCATATAGCATATAACATATATTGATCCTTGTTTATTGGTATCAAGATACTTCATTGACATATTTTTTAATTGATATCATGTTTGTAGTCACCCCTTATTGACTTTGTTTTTGTTTTAGACAAAAAGGGGGAGAACATTGTCTTTTATTGTTTTGTTTGACATAAAGGGGAAGAAAGATTTTTACCCCTCATTTTATCTATGGTTTTGATTGTTTACCCCTTTGTTGATGATTGACAAAAAGGGGGAGAAAGATTTATGAAGTTTTATATGCATGCTTATGTTTATGCATATATTATGTTTTAATCTCAAGAATATTAAGTTTAATCGTTTTATAGAGTTTGCTTTGTAATTGGTATCTAGAGGTTATTTTGTTTTGAATACTCCATTTGATATCTAGAACCATTTATTGTTTATGCATATGCATGTTTCATGTTTATTATTCATTGCATATATTTATTGTTTATCCCTATGCATGAGTTAAGGGGGAGCTTCCTTGAAGCTTAACTTTAATCCATGCATATATAACTCCATGAGTTTTGTCATCATCAAAAAGGGGGAGATTGTTGGCCTAATGGCCTTCCACTCTAGTTTTGATGATGATCAACACTCATGTAGTTATGTTTACTAATATTCTTGTGTTTCTAAGTTTCAGATCATTAACAGGATATTAGTTGGTGATTAGCTTCAACAAGGAGTTTAGAAGCTATTCATGATGATTCCGGTGCCAAAGCTTAAAGATCATACCTTTGCACTTGGAGAATCACGGAGTTTGGACCGAGTCTACTTGAAGATGAAGATCGACAAGAAGACTTAGGTATCTAGTTTAGAGTTTGTGTTTTAGATCCATATTTGTAAAGCTTAGTTTAGTTGATATGCTCAAGTGAACACAAAACACACATGTTTTATGATTTGATATTTGGTTTTTATGAATAGTTGTTCAAAACAAGTTTACATATGGTATATGTATAGTAGATGTTTTCTATTTATACACACATGCTTTAACTTGGTAAACAAACTTATTTTGATATCCCTATTCATGTTTTGGAAAAATCAAGTTTGACAAATACAGGTTTTGTTTTTGATAAAATTTGCAAGACTCTAAAATGAATTGATATGTTGATATATTGTCTTGAAATTTTTATCACATGTTTATGTTTTAACATAAAATGATAAAACAAGTTTTAGAAAAACATATTTTTAGAAAAACAGTTTTTATTGTGATTAAAACTATTTTTTAGATTTACTGTGAATTTATGGGATTTTTATTGAGTGAAAAGACCTATTTTCAAATCCCGTATCTGTGCAGATCTGCACTGTGCCTGCCAGGCCAGTTCGGTCGACCGGACCGGTCGACCGCACCAAGTGGCCGGTCGACCGGGTCGGTCGACCGATGTGCACAGACGTGCACGCTGGCTACACATTGTAGTCGGTCGACCGGACCGGTCGACCGAGTTGAGAGTTCAACTCTCAGGATGTTTCGGTCGACCGGGCCGGTCGACCGCTAGTGCCCAACGGTCACTTTTCTGACCGTTGGCGGTCGACCGGGCCGGTCGACCGACGCCTGTCAGAGCTGCCAGCTCAGCTCTAACGGCTAGTTTTCTGTTTGGCCTATATAAACTCCATCTCTTTGGGGATTTTGGCTAAGTTTTTTAAGAGAAAAAATACTGGTTTTCTGAGGTGTTTAAAAGAGTTTTAAAAAGAGTTTGTGGGCTTTAAAACTTCTCATCTTTATTTGTTTTGGGTTTTTGGAAAATCAAAGAAAACTAGGTTTTGGGATTTTGATTTGGTATTTCATTTTCTATCATATACAAGAGATTTCCCAAGTAGTTTTTCTTTGTTGCTTGTTTCCAAAAACACTTTGATTCCACACTTGAGCTATATCATCTATCCTAAACTATTAGGATCTTATTTTTGTGGAAAAAGAAAAGAGAAAAAGAAAGAGAAGAGTTTGAGGTTGTTTGTTGTAAACCTCTTTGTTGTAAACACCCTTTTATTTGTGAATCACTCTTCGGTAGAGGTGATCGGGTGATTGAGTTGTATCCCTCAAATGTGAGGTGATAGTGTTGGTTGTGAGCCTCTTCGGTAGAGGTGTTGTGGATTGTGGTTGTTGTAGCCTCGGTGGCTTTGTAAGTTGAGAGAGGAGTTAGGTACTCCTTATAGTGGATTGGGAAATCCTACACGGTGGTGTAGGCGGGGATGTAGAGCAAGATGCTCGAACCTCAAAACAAATCTCGTTGTTTGCGATTGCTCCCATTGTCTCTCTAACTCTCTCTCATTTACTTTGTGCAAAGCATCATCCTTCATATCATACCATATTTGCTTGTGTTGTGCATAATTCATATTGCCTTGCATTATTTTCATATTGCTATATCCTTTATTACTTGGCTTGATTGTGTGTGCACATTGTGAATTGCTTGTGTGTTTGTGCATCACCTATACTCATCCAACAAGAGCTTCACATAGCGTCTCAACCCATATCTAGGGGAATCAAGAGGAGTTAGTCCAGAGCCTCGCAAGGGGAATTCGGCTACACTTGTTGGATTGTATTAAGAGTGTTGCAAGATTTGCATTAGCTTCCGCATTTAGCGCACTTAGTTTGCATTTAGTTTCTTAGATTAGCACTTACACCTATTCACCCCCCCTCTAGGTGTTTTTTCATATTCATGCTCTTTTATTTATGTTATTCCTTGATTTTCGCTATATCGTATCTAGTCATCATTTCATATTCTTATTCATATGCTATCATTGTGTTAGATATTTATATGTCATATTGCAGTGATATTGATTTATCATAGCAGATTTTATAACTTGTTCAGGTTACATTAGCTTAGCGTGTATACGTAGGGTATTCTTCTCGCGTATATACATTGCCGACTCTCATCACGACTCTGTTTTCACGTATTTTGGGAAGCGGGACATGATAAGGTTTTTTTAGTATCAGAGCCAGGATTACTTAAAGGGGACCTAGTTCTTACCGGTAATTTGAAACAAGCTATATTTACACTGCAATAAATATATAATATTCACATGATAATATTGAGTCCACTTAAGAATTGACCGTCCTCTCATTGAAAATCCATCTATTTGATCCTTTGATATCCTTGATTTCAACTCTTCTTCTAAGGTGATCTTGGTTCCATCTTGATTCTTATTCTTCTTCCCAATTCTATTTCTCTGATCTTTATCTCTTGAGTTTTTCTCTCCATGTTGAAGTCGATATTGAAGATCAGAGCGTGCAGCGGAAGCCTAGCGGATGATGCAGTGAAAGTGACGTGGATGCTTTATTTTTCTCCTTTAACTTGATTTTTATCATTCCCTACTTTATGAAAATTTCGAGGACGAAATTTTTATAAGCTGGGTAGAATGTAATATCCTTAATTAAGAATACTGTATTAAAAAAATTATCTGAATTTACTAGTCATCATTATTATTGACTAATTTATTGTTATGTGTATAAATACATGTGTATACATATTACGTAATTATGATTATGATTTGTGGTTATGCAAGTATAAGTATGTACTATTTTATAAATTGTTATTACCATTATTTCCTACCAATATCTTTAATGGCTGATTTTTCTATTACTATCATTATTATTATTGATTGTAATTATCATTAGTAAATTATTATTATTATTGTTTCATTAAGATTATTATTTTTACTATTATTATTAGTTGTTGTTATTATTATTGATGTTGTTATTGTAAATTATTATTAATATTATTGTTAATTTTGATTGTTGTTATATTATTAATTACCATTAGCTATTGTTGTTATTATTATTACTAATATTACTATTGGGTATTATTGTTATAAATAATATTATTAAGGTCATTGTTTTATCTTAATTTCATCTCCACCCGTTAACCTTTAGCCCATACCCATTAACCCAAATCCATTTTTAAGCCATGTAAACCCACCCCATTAACCACAACCCGAAACCCATTACACAATATATAAATCCCAATTCAAAACCAAATCCTAACAGCCTATACTAATCCCAACAACACAATCCTAATCACTATCCCTAATCTATTCTAATCACCATCTCTTTCTCAGATCCCCTTGTCGCTGCCCCCCTTTCTTCCATCTCCATCCTCACAACTATAGCACACCACCACCATCAAATCCACAACCAAGCTCCATGACCCCCTGGCCATGCTGTCGCCACCAACACACACCATGCACACCTCCTCCGTGGCAATGAACCCTCCACAACCTTCCCCAACTCCACAGCACCTCCACCCCCTTCTTGTCTGCATTGAATCATGGTCGAGCTTCACGTAGAACAACACCCTGGAGTCCACGGCAGCGGAACCTCCTAGCGCACACCCCTTGCCGCAGCCCAAGCCGTGATGTCTCTCTCCCACCAGGAGGATCTGGTCCTCTTGCTCTCCTCCCCGGCTCCACCTACTCACCCATGACAGCTGCCCTTCCATTTTTCTCAAGCCCCTTGCGCTTCCCAGCACACCCCCATGAGATTTTCTCCATCTCCAAATCCATGGGTTGCCCCTCTCTCCGCGAGCACCTCGACACCCTCTGCGGCATCTTGATCTTCTCCATGCACACTCCGGCAAGCCGTCGACACCCTCTGCGGCCTCCGTCGAGCCACCGACATTGTTCACAAGCTTTGTCATCGATGGTTATGCCTCTCTTTTGGCTGTTGCGTTAGTCTCTTCTTCCCCTTCTCTTCACCTCTTTCCTTCTCTGTTAATTTACAGTATCTATAATAATGTGTGTTTGGAGTGAAGTAATATATGTGTTGTGTTTTTCTTATGTGCATGCATGTATTTTTAATCAAGTTAGTGTGTGCGTGCGCGCGCGCGCTTTAGTGTGGACGTGCATGAGTTTAATTGCGTGTGCGTGTATGCATGATTATGTGAATATATATATATATATGTATGTATGTATGTATGTATGTATGTATGTGTGGGTGTATATATATATAGTGTATATGTATGTGTATACTTGTATATGTTTTTATGTGGGTATACACGTGTGTACGTGTATGTATGTGGTGTGTGTATATGTACGGGTATATGTTCGTGTGAGTTCATGCGTTCGGTTGTGTGGTGCGGCGATCCGGACCCGTTCGATGAGATCTGGACCCATTATGGGAGATTCAAATTGGTGTTCGTTATGGACCGATACACAGGCGATTCAAAGACCGACCCATGGGATGATCTGGAGATTCGTACCAGTTCGCGCAGTAAAGATTAGATGGCGATTCGGATCTAAAACTGCATCATTTCATGTGAGTGTTTGTTCTTACCCATTTTCTAATTTACCATTGTTAGTAGGCATCTATATATTACTTGTATCATTTCATGAGACCATCTTATTTATTTTACCAGTATTACCTATATTACTTCATAAGATATCAATGAGTGTTAACTTTATTTATTTAGTTGATTTGAGTGATTATCAGTATCATATCATGTGTTGGTAGTTTGTCGTTGTTGGCTTAGGCCTTGTATTGGAATATCTTAGACTGTGACTTGATTCGATCTATTGACTGGCTGAATGAGTTCATATTTGAACATCAGACGTAAATAGACCTTGTATTTTGATATTGAGATATTAGACTATACCACTTCATGAGTAGATGATTACCATTTTTGGATTCGGATCTAGTTATGATAGTCTGCCTATGGAATTGATCTTGAGATGCTTGGTTTGTGACTATGATTGGAATGTATATTTTATGTGGAGTGTTTATCAGACTTAATATTTATTCATTTGGTGATAATTTAGATGAGGATTCATTTGGATATAGAGGATGAATTAGCTATGATGTTACTTTATTAAGGGAATATAATTCTTGATGCTTGGATCGGTACATGAACTTATTTAGAGTTAGAGTTATTCTGAGATTTATATTCTATTTATCGGATCTTGATCAGATTTAGATTTGGGATTTGACTGGTTCATGATTGTAGTTAAATAAGTAGATATCTGGGTGACATTATCAACAGATTTTATTGTTCTTATTGATGGTAAAACATGTGAGAGTTTAGTTGGATATTGATGATTGAATAATTTGGAGATTCCTTATTTAAAAAATGAGATTTTAGACTTGGACTTGTCAATAGACTCAATTGAGTTGGAGTTGACCTTGGGTTGAGAAGTAGGCGTAGATTGAGTTGACTTAACCTTGTGCATGTATATACCAAACTGATTAGTTACTTGGATTTCTGGATCTTGTGATTGAGTTTAATGGAAGTGGGAGTGTATGATGATCTTAATCAAATTGGATAGGGATGATTTTAGATATAGATGAGTATGACTTTGAGGATCTGAGCTGATTGCATATTATTGCCTGGTTACTTCATGCCAGCATGTCATTACTCATCTTGAATAACATGATTTACCTGGAAAACATAACTTATTATACGTATTATCTACCTGATTCCATAATGTCCATGTTACCATAATTGCTGAGAAAATACTGTATATGGTGATAACACCCTCATATTATACTTATTACTTGTCCTGTTATACTGTTATCCTATTCACTGACATTATATATCCTATCATACTGGTATCCTGATTACACATGTTGACTTTGTTACCGTGATTATCACCGAGTTATCCTAGTGATCTAGGTAACTTGTCCATTTAATAATCTTGATAATCAAAATAACATGATATTAAACAACTTATACTGGGATAGAGGAAATTGATGGAGGAGGCAGCTTCTGTATTTTGGGTGGACCTAGGATATAAGTTGCGCAGCCGAAAGAGGGTTCCACTGCAAGGTTCCCATCAGGTGACTGACACCCTAGTCCTATTCTTGTTCTTGTTACATGTTACCTGACTACCTTGTGGTAGGTCTTGGTTCAGTGCCAAGAGTCTAGGTCGTGGTACCGGGTATGCACAGGACCCACCTAAAGCATGGATAATGCCTCCAACCGATCAGTTTCAATAACTTAGGACCCTAATTGACACGTGTAATAGGCGTAGTATGGGATGCGTTTATTACATGTGGCATTTGGTGTTCGCAGACTAATAAATTATAATGAACTGTTTATAGTGTACCATGACCATATTGTACTTACGACCAAATTAAACATATTGTTCTGATAAAATATCATTACTGATACACGCATGCTATGTTGGACACCCAATAGTACTATGACATGATTGGACATCTAGTTCTGTTACTGACTGCTTTATCTATTGTTTGTTTTTGTTAAAATTATTATTTCAGTCTTATTCCGGTGTATATTTTCATCGTCTGTTCACACATTATATGCACGTGTACCTTCTCCTTTATTCTTACACATTCACTCGGAGTTCTGACTCTTCAGATTTGCACATCTAGATATTGGATATTTCATGTTATCAATTAGGTGTTCGATGAGACCGGACATGTTACGAGGAGCTGGAGTTTCTCTCTTCTTGATATCGGTATTCCTGCTCTTTTATTCATGCTATTCCTTGATTTTCGCTATATCCTATCCAGTCACCATTTCGTATTCTTATTTATATGCTATCATTGTGTTAGATGTTTATATGTCATATTGCAGTGATATTGATTTATTGTAGTAGATTTTATAGCTTATTTAGGTTACTTTAGGCTTAGTGTGTATAGTGGGGTATTCTCCTCGCGTATATACGACGCTGACTCTCGTCGCGACTCTGTTTTCACATATTTTGGTAAGCGACACATGACATACCCTGTAAATACTTATGTGTTCACAAATATATATATGTGTGTGTGTGTGTGTGTGTTTTATGTATATATTAATGAAATGATCAATTTGGGAACCGGCGGAGGGTATCGACGGAGTATGAATAATTAATATTATTGATTGATATGCGAGATGATTGGGTACTTGTGTTATTTATGTATATGTTGTGATATAGCAAAGTATATGGATAATTTGTTGGTTGATTGATTTGTGATGTAAGCGCTTGCAGTTACAAATAATTATATATATATGGATGTAAACTGTATATAGGTATGTGAATGATGAATTGACGGAGATATTTGCAGAAGTTTATGTGTTGTATCATTTGTGGAGGAAGGAGAGTGCGAATGAGATACGAGTATTGTATCCATTCATGGAGAAAAGGGAGTGCGAATGGAATATATTTGTTTATGATATTGATTCATGGAGGAAGAAAAGTGTGGATAGTGCACATATGTAATATATGTGTAAATGTATGTGTATCCTAATTGAGCACTGCGTGTATTTCATATGTGCAGTGTTGTGGATATTATAGATCATAATTTGTTATGTAATTAATATATCCAGAAAAACATAGAAAATCACTGACTTGGTATTAAAGTATTGATTCACCCTAATAATAAAAGAAATTGTGTTATTTGTTGTTTATGAACATATATCGAAATACTAAATAATGATTGAAGTAAATAGATGAGGTTAGTTGAGACATCTATGTTCACTTATAATTTAGATAAGTGATCACGTATTTTTTTTTATCATGTATACTACACAATACTAATGCCATCTTGAATTATAAATTTAGATTAACTTCACTCACTGAGGTGTAAGCTCACATCCTCTTAGATCATGTCTTTAAGGTGAAGACTAAGGTAAAACCTGACTTAAGACAAGGATGTAGCATTGGAAGAACAAAGAGTACCCCTCGTGCGAGTCCACTCAGCTGTTTGATTATATTTAAATGCTTTGGTTATATGTATATGTATAAATAGTTGATGTTATCGAGTAGAACAGATAGTTGATTATGTACAAATGGGTTCAAGAATATATAAATACATGTGTTCTAGTTGTTATTAAATAAGGATTTGAGTTGGTTTATGTTGAATTGTGATACCGAGGGGTGTGCCTTCGATTATTTAATTATATTTTGTTATTAAGATTGAATGTTGAGTTGAATTTATATGCTCCAAAATAAAGAATTGATAAGTAGGTAATGTCAAGCCGAAGTTGTGATTAAGTAGGCCGATTTTGACTAAAATTTTAATGATGTATCAAGGCAGACTCCTAAATATGGAAAAGATGCTGCCAAAATTTTTGATAAATTTGGAGATGATTATGAAGGTTATGTAATGGATTAACTTAATTCGGTGATTAAAATCTGGGACCGTTAAACATTAGCTTAGTAGTTTGTTTTGCGACTACTATATAAACGAGGAAAAAACTCAAAATTATCGAAGTTTTTTATACGCTCAAAATAATGTAGATCCACTTCAACAAATTTATCGCTAAAGTGAATCAGGTTTTAGCATATATGTTCTTTTGTTTTAGCAATATTACTAATGTATCCTTATTTTATTTGTATTTTCCTATATCTCTTCATGTTTTTGATATAATTTGCAATTATACTTTTACGTTAGTTCAGAGTTAGTGGATCCCAGTTAATAAAGATTCAAAATGAATTAATTTAGATAAAATCTAACAAACTTTTCTCATGTGAACAAATTTAGCTTCTACATGTAACCAGCTATCTTTGTCACACCCTGCTAATCAAAATACACGATTGCAGGTACACGACGAGAGCCGTCGACGTATTATATTTTTAATACGCTAATCCTCAATACAAGAAAATTTAATGCATAAAAGTCATTACATATTCCAACTTTACTACACAGGTACAAAATGTTACAAAGGTCTGTATTATTACATTAAGAAAAATAAAATATATAAAACATAGGATCCTCACAACTAAAACTGGATGAAACACTAGCCCTGAAGTTTTGCCACGTGCTCGAAGTACTGGTCCTGAGGGGCTTCTAAAACTGGTTCTGAGTAAGCAAACTCAGGGTCGTCAATAAGCGACCTAGTGAGTGGTAAAAAAAAGGGGGAAGGATGCAATAACATGTAAATATATAGAACTCTAGACATCGCTAAATATCATAACATGCATTACATTAGAAGATATGAAATAAATATGTATGAATGTGATATATGGTAACAGTTAAATATTTACATGCTTACTATATTTTATATACTGTAATTTGTCCTCAGAAGTATATTATTGAAAGTTGTTATTTTGAAATTGATAGATGGAGACGGGTTCTGTGCTTTAGGTGGGTCCCGTACATACTCGGGACTACGACCTCAGATGCTTGGCACTGAACCAGGCCCGTACCGCTAGATACTCAGTAACAGTAATAGTAATAATATCATATGGATGCCAGTCATCCCCGGGAACCCTGCATAGAACCCTCATTTTGGCTGCGCAACTTGAATCCTAGTTCCATCCAAAATACAGACGCTGTCTCCTTCATCAATTTTTTCAATCCCAGTATAAGTTGTCTTTTTATATTATTATTTAATTTAGTTTAATCAGTCAATATTCATATTACCTATAATACTAGGATGGTACGATGACAGAAACAGTAACAGTACAGTACAGTAACAGTAATCGAGTAAACGATAAAAAGAGCTGTACTGAGCGTTTACAGTCTAATGATGTTTTTCTTTGTAACTTTCAGTAATATAAATAATTACAGTAACAAGTCTAGACACTGATCCTCAAGTCACCAATAACAAATATCAAAATAGTAAAAGTTATCAAACTTTGAAATATAATATCACTAATATCAATGAATTCACTCTCATAATAAATCTATCTCTATTGTTGAAGCTTACAAGATTTAAAGATTTTGATGATGGATAATAAAGTGATACAGATGCATTTGGAGCTCTATCTCAAGCATTTATACAGAGTTCTGGCTGCTCAAATTCTTATGACGACTTTGGGTATTTATGTGTATTTTTAGAATTATTGTTAAAATCCTTGAATGCACACACAATACTTATATAGTCAACTTGACCCCAACTATATTTGACTAACCTATTCCCTAGTCGACTTGACTCATTTTTCAGTCGACTAAGTTCTTCCACAAAAATATCCCTGCTCTCTGTTTATTGTCTGTCATCAGTATAGTCGACTTCCCCTAGAGCCTAGTCGACTAACCCCTGATATAATCGACTAACCTTGTTTTACTAGTCAACTAAAAATAGTTTCTAGAAACTTGTTATCCGTATCAGTCTTGATATAGTCGACTTGCCTTATAGATTAGTCGACTAACATTGGCAAATTTTGTTCTTCTAGTCGACTAACCTCCATACTATAGTCGACTAATAGCAGTTTCTGACTGTTGTTCAGTTACTGATTTTTGGTGTTTTATCCAACGTTTTAAATTTCAAATTTGAATTGATAACTTCCTTAACTGACTATAGATTTCACCTATAAATAGAGATGTTGTCCTAGGATTAAATCACCAATTCAAAACTGAAGTTTTCTGCCCAAAAATTCTGTTCTTCTGAAAACTTGCTTCCACTTTCTGTTTCTTCACCAATTCCTAAGAGTCTTTATTCAGATCACATACAGATTCAAGGCTTATAAGATTGTTTGTAATCACTCAAAGGGGAGCATTGTACAAGAGCGTCTTCGGGTTGAAGAGAGTTGTACAAGGTGTTATCGTCTTCTTGGTTTGTAAGAGGAGTTGTATACATTTGGCAAAGGGTGTTTTGTTAAGTGATGTATAGGTATTGGTTTTGGGTGTATCCAAATCAGAAAAGAAAAATCTTAAGCGGATTGCTTGGGAACTGGACTTAGGTCACAAGGACCGAACCAGGATAAATCTCTTGTCTTTGCGTTTGCATTTTTCTGAGTTTTATCTTGTGAATTTTTATTTCCTACAAGTAGTTTTATTTAAATAGTTTATAAACACTATTCACCCCCCTCTAGTGGTTGTGTTGCTTGAATATAGATTCTACACTTGGTATCAGAGCGAGGATGGCAACGGAGTCCCCTTCATCACAATTCAAAGAAGAACATTCTACACAACGTCCACCGCTATTCGATGGATCGAACTACAACTACTGAAAGTGTAGAATAAAGATCTACTTATAATCACTCAATTATGAACTATGGAACATAGTATAAGCACCGTACACCAAACCGACAACCAACTACACTGCTTGGAGTGATGATCAAAAGAAGAATGCGAATCTTGATGCCAAAGCGATGAATGTTTTATTTTGTGCCTTAACCAAAGAAGAATTCAATCGTATGTCAACAGCCACATCCGTAAATCAAATATGGCACATAATATAGGTAACACATGAAGGTACAAATAAGGTTAAAGAGTTCTGTTCTTGTTCACAGGTTCGAACTTTTCAAAATGATGGAGAACGAAACAATTTCAGAAATGATAACAAGGTTCACCGACATAACAAATTTCTTAGCATCCCTTGGAAAGGAATACACCCAAGTTAAAAAAGTTCGCAAGATCCTTCGTGCACTTACACCAGATTGGGAGAAGAAGACTACTGCAATAGAAGAAGCGAATGATCTCTCAACAATGTCATTAGAAAACCTTATTGGTAATCTAATGACATATGAAGTGCAACTCGAAGATAGAAAGAAGGATGAACAACAACTTTAATCTAAGAAAAAAGTATTTGCCTTCCATACATCCTCAGATATGGACAATTCAGATGACGATGAAGAGGAGATGGCGATGTTTTTCAGAAAATTCAAAAGGTTCTTAAAACAAGGTAAGTTTAAAAAGAATAAAGATACTCATGATAATCTTATTTGTTTTAAGTGTAATAAACCAGGTCACATAAAGAAGGATTGCCCATTGATGAAATTAAAAGGAAATTTCAAGAATTTCAATAAGTTCAACAAGAAGAAGAAAGCCTTCCAAGCAACTTGAGATGATAGCGATTCATCTTCTTCTGATGAAGAAGAAACCACTGAAACCGCCAATATCTGCTTCATGGCTCAAGAAGATGAGGTACAAGATTATGATGAATTATTAGAAGCATTTAATGAACTTTATAATAATTTCAAAAATGAAAAGATTAAAAATAAAGTTTTAACAAAGGAAAGTGAAAGACTCAACAATGAAAATGAAAATTTTGTTTCTCAAACATCTTCTTTAAATTCTCAAAAAGATGATTTGAAAAAAGTTATTTCATCTTTAAAAAGGGATAATGAAATTTTCTTAAAAGAGAATTCTATGCTTAAAAAAGAAACTATTTCTTTAAATTCTAGATTACAATTTTAGATAAAGAAATGACTAGTTTCAAAATTAAGTATGAAGAAATTTTGAAAAATGTGACAAAATTTAATAAAGGAAAAGAGAATTTAAATGATTTATTATTTTATCAAAAGATGTCAAATAATCATTTTGGTCTTAGATTTTCACAAGATAAGATTTACAAACCTACACATGTTGGTCTTGGATTTTCAAAAACTAATTTTGTAAAATCTACACATTTTTATAATAATAATCCATATAATTCTTTTGTGAAAAGAAATACTCAAAAAGAATTAGGAACAAATATATATGGATTCCAAAAAATCTAAATAATGTTGACAAAAATGCTTATATTGCATCTTACATACATGATGTGTGTAATTGTGGTAATTATGTTTATACTAACAAATGGAAACCAAATTCCAATTTGATTTGGGTTCCTAAAAGCTAATCTTTTCGGACCCTATCATGATGGGTACCATACAAATTATTTTATCTTGTAGGTACCTTATAAAGAAAAGTGGATACTTGATAGTGGGTGTTCCAAACACATGACCAGACACATTCAACTACTGTCTTCCGTTCAAATCAAAAAGGGAGGTACAGTAATATTTGGAGACAATAAAAAGGAAAGGTTATTGGTATCGGCATGGGTGGTAACATTTCAAAACCCCTTATTGAAAATGTTCTTTTGGTAAGAGGCTTAAAATACAATCTATTAAGTATTAGTCAGTTATGTGATAAGGGTTATAAAATTGTTTTTAAAAAAAGATGCATGTCTTATATATGATACTAACATGAAAGATATTTTGTTTAAAGGTTTTCGTAACAGTAATATTTATGAGTTATCAATAACCTGTATATCATCAAATGATAACTTATGTTTACTTGCTTCTAATAATGATTATTTCTTATGGCATAAAAGATTTGGTCATTTGAATATGAAAATAATTTCTAAGATTTCTAAATTTGATTTAGTAAAGGCCTTCCAAAAATATCTTTTAAGAAGGATTATTTTTGTGATTCTTGTCAATTAGGAAAACAAGTTAAATCATCTTTTAAATCTAAAGATTTAGTTTCTACCAATAGACCTTTAGAACTGTTGTATTTGGATTTATTTGGTCCTACTCGTATTGCTTCTTTAAACAAAAGTAGGTATGTTTTTGTTATTGTTGATGATTATTCATGTTTTTCATGGGTAATTTTTCTAAAAAATAAAAATGATACTTTTAATGAGTTTTCAAGTTTTTGTAAAAGAATTCAAAATCAAATGTCTCTAAACATAGTCACTATTCGAAGTGATCATGGAGGAGAATTTAAAAATGAATCTTTTGTAAATTTCTATGATAAGTATGATATTACACATAACTTTGCATTTCCTAAAGCATCTCCTCAAAATGGTGTTGTGGAGAAAAAATAGGACTTTGCAAGAATGTGTTAGAATTATACTTATGGATAGTCATTTACCAAAATATTTTTGGGCTGAAGATGTTGCTACTGCATGCTATATTTTAAATCGTGTGCTTATTCGACCTATTTTAAACAAAACATCTTATGAATTGTTTTATAATAGAATTCTAAAAGTTTCTTATTTCAAGATTTTTGGATGTAAATGTTTTATCTTAAATACAAGAGTTGCTTTAGATAAATTTGATGCTAGATCAAATGAAGGTATTTTTGTTGGATATTCTTCTCAAAGTAAAGCATATAGAATATTTAATAAGAAAACATTTACTATTGAAGAATCATTACATATTAAATTTGATGAATCTTTGACTAAGCCTATTTCTAATACTTCTTCACATGATGATGATAACATCATAGATAATCCTATTGATAATACTGTTATATTCTTCTGATAATACTAACATTTCTAATGTTGATGAGACTCCTACTGAGCTACCTAAAACATATGTTGAAGTAAGGAATCATCCACATGATTTGGTTATTGGAGATATAAATCAAGGCTTTCAGACAAGATCCAAGTTGAACTACATGACACAAATTGCTTTCATATCACTCATTGAACCGAAGAATATCAAAGAAGTATGTGCAGATGATTTTTGGACAATTGCAATGTAAGAAGAGTTAAATCAATTTGTCAGAAATGATGTTTGGGATCTTGTACAACGTCCTACTAATCATTCAGTCATCGGTACCAGATGGGTCTTTAAGAACAAACTTGATGAATCATATCAAGTTATTAAGAACAAAGTAAGGTTGTAGCACAAGGATACAATCAAGAAGAAGGTATTGATTTTGATGAAACTTATGCACCAGTAACTAGACTTGAATCAATTCGTATTTTACTTACTTTTTCTTGCTTTATGAATTTCAAACTTTATCAAATGGATGTTAAAAGTGCCTTTTTAAATGGTTTTATTAAAGAAACTGTTTATATTGAACAACCTCCAGGTTTTGTACATGAAAAATTTCCAAACCATATTTTTAAACTTAAAAAAGCTTTATATGGTTTAAAACAAGCACCCCGTGCTTGGTATGATAGATTAAAAAGTTTTCTTTTAAATTCTGATTTTAAGATAGGAAGAGCAGATACAACTCTCTTTATTAAACATGTTAATAAAGATATCTTAATTATTCAAATATATGTTGATGATATTTTATTTGGATCTACTAATGATAATCTTTGTCAAGAATTTTCTAAGACTATGCAGAGTGAATTCGAGATGAGCCACATGGGTGAACTTACTTACTTTCTCGGTCTGCAAATAAAGCAAATAAATGATGGAATCTTCATTTCCCAGTGCAAGTATGCAAAGAAACTTCTGAAAAGATTTGATATGGAAAATTCTGGTCGTAAAATACTCCCATGAGTACTACTACATTTCTAGATAAAAATGAAAATGGTAAGAATGTTGATCAGAAACTATATCGAGGTATGATTGGTTCTTTACTATATATTACTTCAAGTAGACCTGATATTATGTTCAGTATTTGCTTATGTGCTAGATATCAATCAAATTCTAAGGAATCACATCTTAAAGCAGTGAAAGGATTCTTCGATATATTAATACACAATCAATTATGGCTTATTTTATCCGAAATCAAACACATTTGATTTACTATCATATAGTGATGCTGATTTTGCTGGATGTAAATCTAATCGGAAGAGTACTAGTGGTACTTGTCACTTTTTGGGACATTCACTAATATCATGGTTCAATAAAAAGCAAAATTTTGTATCATTATCAACAACTGAAGTAGAATATATCACTTCTAGTGTTGATTTTATGGATGAAACAAACCCTATTTGATTATGGCATGTCTATCACAAATTCACCTATTATGTGTGATAATATCAGTGCTATTAACTTATCTAAAAATCCAATTCATCATTAACGTACTAAGAATATTGATATTAGACATCATTTTTTACGTGATCATGCTTTAAAAGGTGATATTTCACTAATTTTATATCAACTGATAATCAAATTGCAGATATTTTTACAAAACCTCTTAAAGAAGATATTTTTATGAGATTGAGATTTGGGTATTTGCAATATTTCTGAGCTTTGAATATTTTTTCAGAATTGTTTTAAGGCATTTTTTTAACTATTAGTCGACTTATCAAGGACTATTAGTCGACTTATAAAATAACTAGCAGACTTAACAGTATACCGGTTGACTAATTGCATCAAACAGAAACATGGGTTTTTGAGTTATTAAACGTTAGTCGACTAGATCGACCAACTGTCGATTAGTATCCGAATTAGTCGACTAGTCACACAAACCAAGTCGACTAACCCTGTGAAAAACTGTGTTCAGTTATTGGTTTTTAACTTTCGAAACCCGACCCATTTCATTAGTTTTAGATCCGATCCCTTCTTTCTTTAAATCCTAACCATTGATATGGTAATTACCTCTTTTTTCTACCCTTTACCCTCTTAAAAACCCTAGTTTTTCACCCGGTTTCTCTTCCTAGCCGATAGAACCACTCGACTACAGCAATCAGCAGCAGAACTCCTCTTATCAGCACAGCAGCGAACCCACCTCCTTCTTCCTTCAATTCTTTGGTAAATTTGTTCCAATCTCTATCTTATACTCTCAATTCCTGCTTTATCTTCCTTTAATTTGAGTTCTAATCATGTCTAGGTCTAAGAAAACCAAATTTACACCATCTTACAAATTTTAGGGCTTTTATGAAAAATCCTGCCCTTGAAGATGATTTCTTAAGAATTTCCTCCTTAGAAATTTTACCTGGTAGGTTTGTTAAATATGAGGACTTTAATGACTATGATATTGTCTCATATCTTCAAAATTGTGGTCTTTATCATATGTTCTCTACTGATTCTAGACAAGGCTATTATCCTTTCTTGATCCACCTGTTTTATACCAACTTAACCTATGAAGACAATGAGGATGATGTTCATATATATTTTATGGTTAAAGGTGTCAATATCAAGTTATCCCCAAAATCCTTAGGTCGTATTTTTTCAATTCCTTATCACGGCCTATCTATTAATGACATTAATATGGATGATACTGAGGTCTTATCAAATATGTTTCTTCCAGGTCAAGGATTACCTATGTCTAACAATAAATTGAAACCCATTCCCCGTCTTATTGGTCGTATCTTTGCCTGTAACATGTGCCCTAAAACCGGGAGTTATAACTATTATTATCGTGATTTAGCAACTTGTGTCTATGCCATCATAGCTGGACTAGAAGTCAATTGGGTAAAGATAATCTTTGATACTCTTGTTAAGGACCACACCTCTTTCTTACCATATGGCGCCTTTTTATCACATGCGTTTCGAAAATTTCACATAGATCTTGCTTCCGAAACGAGTGTTGTCAAAGTTTTCGAGCCTTTTGATCATGTCGTACTTCATCGTATGAAACTTCATGATTTTCCTCACCCTCCACCGCAACCTCAACATCCACCCTCTCCTCCTCCACAAAGTTCAACTCAAGCTCCTTCTTCCTCTACTCAGCCTCCTTTCACTGAACCCTCTTCATCTCAACCACCTCCTTCATATCCCGATGCTTTCTACAACTCTCTTTCTGTTGAAATAGAGTCTCTACACGCCAAATAACAATTCATTCAGGACTCTCAGAATGCATTGCTCTCAAATCAATCTTTACTGATGGACCATTTTATGAGTATGCAACTAAAGATGGACTCTTTTGAATCAACTCAAAAGGAAATTCTGGATCTACTCAAGACCCGTTTTCCACTGAGTAAATCAACTTGGAGACTGTCTGTAGTTTCGTTTGAAGGTAAATGTTTAATCTTTCCTATTTGGCTTTGTTTTCACTAATCATTTTTCGCATTACTTTGAGGAATCTAGTGAGGAGATGGCTGGAGATAGTCAATCCACAGTGAAATCACATGAACCCACATCCATTGAAGGTCAATGTGGTAAAATTTGATGGCAAGAACAATTTTGAGATGTAGAGATGTGAGATGATGGATGCATTGATGGCATCAAACCTTAACGACACTCTACGATTGGAAGAAAAGTCAGAGGAGACTTCAGACAAGATGAATAGAACAACTTGTCATCTTATAAGGTCCTGCTTGATACAAGACATCAAGTACCATGTGTTGTATAAAACTTTCGCAAGGAAGATATGGGAGACCCTCAAGAAAAAGTATCTGACAAAAAGCGTCAAAAGTCGATTGCATCTGAAGAGGAAGCTTTACCGCTTCGAGTTGAAGAGAGGACTCCCTATTGATAAACACATGAATAACTATACGAAGCTTCTAGCAGACCTAACTAATGTGGATATGGAGATCGAAGAAGAGGACAAGGTAATAATTCTTTTGAATTCTTTCCTGATGAAGAGTATGAAACCTTCTTCCTAACCTTGATCCATGGTAAACAAACACTTAACTATAGTGATGTGTCAGCTGGTTTTGAAAATTGTGAAGTAAGAAGGAAGATGAAGCAATCTTCTTCCAATTGTACATCAGCAGAGGCATTGACGGCAAGAGGTAAAAGTTCCAATCGGAAGGGAAAAGGCGAGCGTGAGAGATCAAAGTCTAGACCAGATTTTAGAGATCTGAAGAAGAACTATTGCGCCTTCTGCAAAGAGTTTGGGCAATGGAAAGTTGATTGTCCAAAAATCAAAGATAAGAACTAGGAGTCAAAGCAGGTGATTAATACCCAATCGGGTAGTTTTCACAAGCAAATGGATCAGACTCGTACTCAACAGTATCTTCTTTCTCAGTCATTAATCCTACTATTAGTTACTCAGGTGAGTCAGAGTGGATTCTAAATACAGGAGGCACCTATCATGTGTGTCCTACTAGAGATTGATTTTTCAGTTCTAAGAAGCTAGATGGATGTTAGTTGTCATGGACGATGATCGTTCATGCGGCATGGAAGGGATAGGTACGATCCTTATCAAGATGTTTGATAGGTTGGTGCGAGAATTGAAGAAAGTGAGGTATGTACCTCAGATAAAAAGGAATCTTATCTCAGTTGGTGACTTGAAAACATTGGGTTTTGAGTTATCTATTACAGATGGTGTTCTCAAGATGACTAGAGCCTCGATGGTGGTGTTAAAGGGCATCCGACGCAATAACGTATATTACTTAAAGGGCAGCACGGTTACAGGACAGGTGGCGACTTCAACAAATTCAGATGATGATTGCACCTGGTTTTGGCATTTGAGACTTGGACATACAGGAGAAAAGTCTTTGTAAGCTCTTACAAAGCAGGGTCTACTGAAAGATGGCAGTACCTGCAAATTAGAATTTTATGAACATTGCATCATCAGAAAGAAGACCAAAGTGAGATTCCGCATCGCGACTCATTGCACTGAGGAGATTCTGGATTATGTTTGCACTGATGTTTGAGGACCTACCGAGACAACATCTATTAGAGGTAACAACTACTTTGTGTCTTTTATAGATAATTTATAGACAATTACTCTAGGCGATGTTGGCTATATACCATGAAGCACAAAGGGGAAATCCAAGAGTTGTTTGTAGAGTGGAAGAACATGGGGAAGAGTACAGGAAGGAAGATCAAGGTATCCATTTAGATAACAGAGGAGAGTATACAAGTGATCATTTCCTATAGCTATGTCATGGTGAGGTCATATAAAGGTACTTCACAGTAAGGGAAACACCGCAGCAAAATGGGGTGGACGAAAGGACGAAAAGGACCTTGCTAAAGAAGGTCTGATGCATGTTATCCATCACTGGTTTACTAAAATATTTTTGGGCTGAGGCCTTGGCGTATGCTTGCTATCTCATTAACAGGTTACCCTTACATTTACGATAGGAGCTAAAACTCCTTTAGAAGCATGGTCAGGAAGAGTTGCTCAGGATTATGATTCGCTGTGAGTATTTGCCTACTATCATATCAAGGAAGACAAGTTGGGCCCGAGAGCAAGAAATAGTGTGTTCGTAGGATTCAAGAAAGGTGTAAAAGCCCATAAAATTTGGGATTAGAAGAACAAAAAGTTTGTCTTGAGTAAAGTTATCACATTTACTGAGGCTTCAAAGATGAAGCCTACAAACTCTCAGAGAGTGAAGAGTGAAACGACCAAAGGGATATCGCAACAGGTGCAGAGTGATGCTACTTCATTGTCTCTAGAAAGATCAGTATCATTTGAGACCATACCCATGTGACATGGGGTAGTGGTTATGTAGCCGAGCAGGATGCTAATGATGATGAGGATAAGGACAGGTTATGGGTGATGTCCAAGAATCCGTTTCAGTTGGAAGAACACGAAGAAATCCACGTAAGACCAGTTGGCTCACCACAGAAATGATTATGGCCTATGCTCTCCAAGTTATTGAGGAGGCGATCCACTTTACATATAAGAAAGCTAAAATCAATTCAAAGTCCAAGATGTGGAAAGATATCATGATAGAAGAGATGAGTTATCTTCATAAGAACTCTGTCAGAGTTTCCCAAGGAAAAGAAGGTGATTGGTTGTAAATGGATATTTGCAAAAAAAAAAACAGGGATCTCACAATGGTGGTACTGTATGCTACAAAGCTAGATTGGTAGCTTAAAGCTACGTTCAGATAGGTGTAACCCCCGACCTTAGATGTACGTGTCACACAATATCAATACTCGATATGGCGTACATATTTGATTTGTCTATTTAAATAGTCAGACTGACCCAGTTTCAGTTCCAGTTCCAGATATTAGTTCCTAATATTTTAGATTTTTCAGTATTTTCTGGAATATTTTCTGGATTATTTTGAAAATCTCTGAATTCTATATCGACCGATATTGATAATTGACTTTATGCTTTTTACTTCACAAATGGAGATGAATTAAAAGAATTTGTTTTCTAATTGTTCTTAAAAATCATATTTTCAATCTTAGCATATTTTTGAATTTTTTTGAATTAGTCAAAAATCCGGGCAAACTGGTGTCGACCGGTATCGCCGATACTTCTAGGATTTTTTAACTTGCAAGTCAAATTGAATTTCTTGAATCTGATTTCATATTACTTCTCAACATAGTATTTCTTATTTTTTAGATTTTTTGAGAACCATTCTGAAATAATCAAATTTTACCCGATTTAAATAATATTCAATAATTCCTTTTAATTACTTCCTTCTCTACTAATCCTCTCCTTCTTTCTTCCCCTGTGAGCCATCATCTCCCCCACTGACCTTCACCCATCACTTTATCTCTCAGCCTCTCTCTCACTTTCTTAATGTCTCCCACACCCTAATTATCGTTTTCTCTAATATCTCTCCCCTAATTTCTCTTCTCTTGACAAAAACTACATAACAACCACTCCTCTAGGCCAACTCTGGTGACCTGGTTGGTGATCCTCGTGCCGCCGGCCAGGCCACGGCCCCCCACTTCCATTTTACCCTCCACTCTCCTGCCCCTCCCTATTCTCCACCATCTCCTTTCTATTCACTTTTCCCCACCATTTTCATCATCATCTCCATCAAGATCATCATCACTACCACCACCAATTCCACCACCAACAATCACCTAATTCACCACGACTCTTCCTCCTACCTCTCCTTCATTTCCTTTACAAAGATCATCACCCACAACCCTAACTCATGAACCAATACCTCATCACCATCCTGATCACGATAACCTCTACCTCCAAGCCTCCTCCTATGGGTTGTGCCACCCACGGCCACCCAACTCGTGGCCAGCTTCAGCCTCTGGTTCGCCTCCCCACGCCGGCCACCAAGCCAGCGATGCCCCTATCTTCTGTCTGCTTCTTTCTCTTCCTTCTTTCTTTCCTTCTTTCTTCCCTTTTTCATTATTTTCTTTCTACTGGCCCCCTTTCTCTCTCTCTCTCTCTCCCCCCTATTGGATCCCAATCCACTACCCAAAAATCGTATAAACCGCAACACAACCCATTAACCTCATTACCCTCTATTGGGTCCAAGTTACGATCTGAACCCGACTCGATAACAACCCAAACCCGGTCTAGTATAAAGGTAATTTTTTATAAAACCCCTTGATAATTTAGACTATTTAAATTTTAAATATTTTTATTTCATATTTAACCAATATTTTATTGATTTTAGTATTCAGGCGATATCTTGAGCATCCGGTGTCCGATTTGGACGATACTCAAGTCATTGAGATCGTAGAAAATATAGCTTCATTCCCGCGATAACTATGTGAGTGTTTTTTATAAAATTATATTTTATCATATTAAATAACATTAATTTATTGATCAATTTAATAAACAATAATTATCTTCCATTAATGATGTAAATGGCAATCACTGTAATTGAAATATGTGTTGTGTTTTATTTAATAAACAGTAATTATTGGTATTAATAAACTATAATTATTGGTAAATCATTGTAATTATTATTTCATAAATGATAATTATTGGTAAATCACTAAAAATAGAATATGTGTGGTTCCTCTTACTCTTTAAACATATTCAATAAAATAATAATTTATTTTATTTTTTGATTTAATATAAAGTATAAATGTATTATCTACAAGTTAGGTACTTATTATATTGTAGATTAAAGGAATCCCAGATTAATAATTGATACTTAATAAATAGTGATATAGAAATAATTTGTCATATTAATTATACTGAAATCATGATAACAAATAATAATATACTGGCACATGATCTGTTAACAATATCACTCTGATATTGTCACTGTTACCTCACTCATGACACCAAACATAATTTTATAGGATATGATTATTTCATGTTTATGTATCACTGTTGAATACATACTTCTATATGTTACGACCATAGACACCATCATTCATGTACTTGTATTATTGTTACATGAATATTCTGTTACAATGGATCTTCCATTTACATAGTTGACATGTATGCCTGCTCAAATCATGTATTCTTGCTACATGGATTATTGTTACTCGGATATTCTTATATAACTTTACATGCATACTTTCTGAATACAGTACATGATCATTTGCTGTATTACTGCATTGATATGAAACTCTTGTTACTTGGACATACCGTCTATTGATATACGATGTGTGAAATTAAGTGCCATGTGGAAGCCACCTCTAGTACCCACGGGGGCCACCTCTTAAATCCTACATCTATTGTTTCCTGTTATACTGTTCAGTGATACAAAGATTGCTCAAGTCTTGTTATCCTGTTATATACTACACGCATTGTTATTGCTCCTGATTCATTATATAATTCATAAATGTAACCTAGAGATTGGGGAGACATGATGTTTGACTAGGTCTTGTCAGATAGATGTCATGGATTCTTATTTTTTCCACTGCAAGTAATGGTAGTGCTGGCTATCGACTGTATATAGCTCATTGAGCTCTTTTTCCTGTTTCTTGCTCATCTCTTAGCGTAGGGCCTTGGTCTCAGCAGCCAAGGGTCCATTTAAGACCATGATCCTGGGTATGCACAGGATACACCCATTCGATTAGAGCTCCTTGACCATTGAGTTTCCAATTAACGTAATAAAATATTATAAATAATAATGATGTCAAGAACGTTTATTATTTGTCACTCTCTTATTCTGATGATGGTACCCGTATGGCATGTTCAGATGAGTTCTGCTGGAGTACAGGCTCTGACATGAACTGCCAATGGTATGGGACATTGGAAGAGATTAATTAAAATATCAAGTGATACTGATTGTTACTATTGCATAAATAACATGACTTGCTCGATACATGTATGTTATTATTCATTTATAGTTGTTACATCCCTAATATCTTACCCATTACCATGTAACCTGTATATTTTATACTTCATATGGAGACACACTACTCATGTATATGTATACTTTGTATTCTATGTATTTCATGTTCCATGTATTCTCTATAAACACACTGTTCCTGAATAATCACAAACATGATAGCATGACTACTTCTGTCTATTTCATGTGTAGATGTTCATATTTATTATCACTATACTGTCATGTAGTTAGTACTATTACTATAAATAGTAAATATAAAAGAATTAATACTTAATATATATTAATAACACAAACTGATTTCATTAATGTATGATATTCTTATTAAAAATTTGTGAATTATTGTTAAACAATTTAACATTAAATGATAAATATATAACTCTTCCTGATTTACTATTATTATTGTCTTAATCTGGTTTTGTATAATATCATAGAGGTAACACTTTTGTAACATGATGGGTTTTATAATGTTATAGTGCTGATATAACGTATGTGTGTGTGTGTGTGTATATATATATATATATATATATTCTTTTTTATTATAATTAATTTATAACACTGGTAGTTAACATGTATATTATATTATTGTGATTGTACTACTATTATAGTGTGTATGTATATATATTACTGCCTCCTACATTTTATCACTTACTAGGTCGCTTTCTGACTACCCTGAATTTGTATGCGCAGGATGGAGATCCGATGTATCGTAATATGTGATATTTCATGAGACATAAATAGGAGACATGACGCCTTTATTATTCATAAGTATCTTTATTATTCTATTTTTATTTCCTGATTTATCCTTGTTTCTTTATCTATCATGATCACTGACCTCTTTTGCAAGTATTTTTGTACTATTAAATGCTGAAATATTGTGTATACTTTGTTTATTTTCTATACTGAGAATTAGTGTATATACGTGTGGGGTATTCTCATCACGTACATATGTTGCCGACTCTAGTCTTGTCCCCGCTATTATATATTTTTGGGAGCGGGGCGTGACAAGGTTATATTGGTATCAAAGCCTAGGTTTACACCAATTGTGGGTAACTACTTTTATCAATATTTTGGCTCTTACCAACAATGTAACCAGTTATCATATTAGTACTAATTTGAATCTGGATTTGTGAATTCCAACTATGAGTACAAGAATATCTCATTCCATTAATAATCCATTCCTTGTCTAATAATATTCCAGAATTTCACTTATCATTCTTAATATTCTGAATCCTAATCACTTTTCCTTCATAATCTTCATTCCTTTCCTATGATTTTGATATTTAGTACTAGTCACCAAATCTAAAGTTTTATTCAGACATTAGAGCAGCACAGCGAAAGCATCGTAGGCCCATAACATTCAGGTTCCATTACAAATAAAGTTTGTTATTCCACCTGAATTGAAATTTTGTTGAGGAAATTTTTTTGTAAGGTGAGTAGAAGTGTAACCCCCGACCTTAGATGTACGTGTCAAACTATTGATACATGATATTATGTATGTATTTGTTTTGACCCTTCTGATAGTCAGATTGATCTAATTTCAGTTCCAAATATTATTTGCTAATATTTTAGATTTTTTAGAATTTTTTAGAATTATTCTGAACTAC
Organism: Agave tequilana; assembly: GCA_038442645.1. Taxonomy (NCBI): domain Eukaryota; kingdom Viridiplantae; phylum Streptophyta; class Magnoliopsida; order Asparagales; family Asparagaceae; genus Agave; species Agave tequilana. The sequence goes on from JAVJIF010028960.1 coordinate 42,628, forward strand.
TTTGGAAAGTCTATGAATTCGATGTCGACCAATACTGATAATTGACTTTATAATTTTTAATTCAAAAATAGAGTTGAATTGTAAGAATTTATTTTCAAATTGTTCTTTTGAATCATATTTTCAACCTTAGCGTATTTCTGGAGATTTTTCTGAATTAGTCGAAAATCCGGTTGAACCGATGTCGACTGTTATCGCTGATACATTCTAAGATTTTTAACTTGCAAATCAAACTGAATTTCTTTAATCCGATTTTAGATTACTCCTCAGTGTAATATTTACTGTTTTTAAAATTTTTAAGAACAATTCTGAACTAAGCAAATTTTACCCGATTTAAATAATATCAAATAATTCTTTTTAATTACTTCCTTCTCCACTAATCCTCTTCTTCTTTCTTCCCCCATAAGCCGTCATCTCCCCCACCGACCTTCACCCACCGCCTTCTCTCTCGGCCTCTCTCTCTCACTTTCTTAAATCTCTGCCACATTCTAATTACCCTTCTCTCTAATATCTCTCCTCTAATTTCTCGTCTCTTCACCCAAAACTACCCAACAACCACTCCTCAAGCCCATCTTCAGTGACCTGGCTAGCCATCTCCGCACTGTCAGCCAGGCCACAGCTTCCCCACTTCCCTTCTTTCCTCAACTCTCCTCCTCCTCCCTATTCTCTATCATCTCCTTTCTCTTCACTTTTCCCTACCATTTCCACCATATCTCCATTAAAATAATCGTTGCTACCACCACTAATTCCACCACCAACAATCACCTAATTCACCACCACTCTTCCTCCTTCCTCTCCTTCATTTCCTTCACCAGGATCACCACTCCAACCCTAACTCCACCAACCAATACATCATCACCATCCCAATCACCACAACCTCCACCTCCAAGCCTCCTCCTATTGGCCGTGCCACCTAGGTCGTGGCCAGCTCCAGCCTCTGGCCGCGTCACCCCTGGTCGTGCCGCCTTTGACCGGCCACCAGGCCGGCCATGCCCCCTTGTCTTCTTCCTTCCTTTTTCTTCTTTCTTTCTTTCCTTCATTCTTTCCTTCTTTTCTTTTCTTTTCCTTTCATTTTCTTCCTCTGCTCGCCCCTTTTTTCTCTCTATCGCTTATCTATTGGATCCAAATCCACTATTCGAAAACCCTATAAACGTAAACTATAACCCATTAAACCCATTACCCAATACCCTTAACTAATTTAGTTTAATGGGTCTAGGTTGTGGATTTGAACCCGACCCGACTACAACCCAAACCTGGTACAGTGTAAAAATAATTTTCATAAAACCCCCTGAGAATTTATACTACTTACATTTTAAATCTTTTTATTTCATATTTAACCTATTTTTATTGATTTTAGTATTCAGGCGATATCTTCAGCATCCGGTGTCCGATTTGGATAATAATCGAGTCGTTACGATCGTAAAAAATAGAGCTTCATCCCCGCAATAACTATATGTTTTTTTTTAAATTATATGTTATCATGGTAAAAAACATTAATTTATTGATCAATTTAACAAATGATAATTATTGTCCAATTAATGATGTAAATGGCAAATCACTGTAATTGAAATACGTGTCGTGTTTTATTTAATTGTTATTATTAGTAAATCATTGTAATTGTTATTTATTAAATAGTTACTATTAGTAAATAACTGTATATAGAATATGTGTGATTACTCTTTAAACATATTCAGAAAAATAATAATTTATTTTATTTCTTGATTTAATATAAAGTATAAATGTATTATCTACAAGTTAGGTACTTATTATACTGTGGATTAAAAGAATCCCAGATTAATAAATTGACACTTAATAATGGTTGTGAAGAGTTTGAAAATAGATAATGATATATAAATAATTTGTGATACCAATCATATTAATTATATTGAAATTAAGATAACGAATAATAATATACTCACACATGATCATGTTAACAGTGTCACTCTGATATTGTCACTATTACCTCACTCATGGTACCAAACATGATACAGTTGTTTCATGTTTATATATCACAGTTGAATACACACTTCTATGTGTTATGATCATAGACATCATCATTTCATGTACTTATATTATTATTACACAGATATTCTGTTACACTGGACCTTCCTGTTACATAGATTCACATGTATGCCTGCTCTGTTTGTTCATGTATTCCTGTTACATGGATTATTGTTACTCAGATATTCTTATATAATTGTTACATGTATACTTTCTGAATACAATACATGATCATTTCCTATATCACTGCATTAATATGAAACTCTTGTTACCAGGACATATTGTCTATTGATATGCGATATTTGAAACTATGTGTCACGTGAAAGCCGCCTTTATAATTCATAACTGTATCCTGGAGATGGGGGAGACTTGACAGTTTACTAGGTCTTGTCAGGTGGATGCATGAATCCATATTTATCCCACTATAGGGGATGGTAGTGGTAGCTACCGACTGTATAAAGCTAATTGAAATCTTATTTTCTGTTTTCTAGTCCCCTCTTAGCGGAGGGGCCTGGTCTCAGTAGCCAGGGGTTCATTTAAGGCTGTAATCTCAGGTATGCATAGAATACACCCACCCGATTAGAACTTTTTGACCATTGAGTTTTCCATTAATGTAATAAATATTTTAAACAATAGTGACGTCAGGAACACTTATTATTTGGTCACTCTCTCATTCAGATAATGGTGCATGTATGCCATGTTTGGATGAGTTCGGCTGGAGTACAGGCTCCAGTATGAACTGTCAGTTGTATGAGATAATGGAAGAGATTGATTAAAATATCAGGTCATCCTGATTGTGTAGGATCTAAAATTATGTCAACACAACACTAAAACAATGATAATTAGCATTAAATAAAATAACTTGCAAGAAAGGAAATAAATCTCAGAAAATATGCAAACACAAACATAAGAGATTTTATTCTGGTTCGGTCCTCTTGACTTACATCCAGTGCCCAAGCAACCCGCTTGAGATTTTCCTTATCCTTGATTTTATATACCAAAAATTAACTCCTTGTACACCACTTAACAAAACAATCTTTGCCAAATCCATATAACTCTTCTCTACACCAAGAAGACAATTTTCTTGTACACCTCTTCTCAACACCAAGAAGATAACCTTGTATAATACTTCTCTTTGAGTGATTACAATGAATCTTATAAGCCTTGACACTTGTAAGTGATCGTTAATAAGAACTCTTATAGGTGGACTCTCAGAATTCTTCACTAGAAGATTGAAATTTGTGTGAAGAACAGAAAGTGAAACTAGTTTTCTGAAAAATAGAATTTTTTCAATAGAGTTTGGATAGAAAACTAATCATATGAATTGGTGTATTTAGCCTAGGACAACATCCCTATTTATAGCTGAAATCTATGGTCAGTTAGGGCAGTTATTAAGATAAATTTGAATATTAAAACGTCTGATAAACACCAGAAAATCAATAACTGTTTAACAATCAGAAATTGCTATAAGTAGACTAGGGTAGGGAGGGTAGTCGACTAGGAGAACAAATTTACCTGGGTTAGTCGACTAATCAAGAAAGCAAGTCGACTACATCAAGATTGATACAAATGATAAGTTTCTAGAAACTACTATTAGTCGACCAGCAAAAATAGTTATGTTAGTCCAGAGGCCTTCCACTCTAGTTTTGATGATGATTAACTCATGTAGTTATGTTTACTAATAATCTTGTGGTGTTTAGTTTCAGATCTCTAATCAAGATATTAGTAGGTGATTAGCTTCAACAAAGGAGTTTTTGGAGCTATCACATGGTGATTCAAGAGCCTGAGCATCAAGATCATATCTAGCACTCGTTGGAGTCAAGCTCGGAGAATCACGGTTTGGATCGAGTCAGCTTGAAGACGAAGTTCGTCAAGAAGACTTCGGTACCTAGTTTAGTTTTTGTTTAGATTCATTTGTAAAGATTAGATAGTGTGATATGCTCAAGTTCACAACACACACACGTTTTATGTTTTGGATATTGGTTTTCAGTTTTTGGTTTAACCGATATTGGTTTTCATGAACAGTTAGATCAAAACAAGTTTAAATGGTTTTATGTATAGTAGATTCATTCTATATACATGCTTGCTTAACTTCCTAGACAAACTTATTTTGACTTACCTATTCATGTGGTTTAGGTTTTGTATTTTTAACAAAACATATTTTTGGAATTAAAGTCAAAAAAACAATGATATGTATTGATTAGACGAGAAAGGTGTCGTATTATGGAGTATAAATGAGCACAAATATATGTATTCAATTAAGGAGATAAGGTTTAGAAACAACCTCAAGTGCTTAGATCACTCCACAAATGTATGAAAGATGATTAATATACCCTTTCTTATCTCCGTTATAGCATAGGGCTATACCGAGTCGATTCTCAGGGAGAGCTCGCGATGGAAGCTTTACGATAGGTAGTGAAGATGTAAAACGAGAATTCTTCTATGCTTAAAAAAATAAAGAATAAAACAATGAAGAAGAAATGAAAGAATGGATGGATATGTTCATGATGGAAAATGTAAAAGAAATCAAAATCAAGATTGGATTTGGACTAACAACTAAAAAGAAAAGAAAATTTTAGAAAACTTGAATGGAAGAAAACCATGACTAGCTAACCTTACTACCTTGCTAAAACTTACTAAACTCCGTGATAGTGAATGCGTGCCTCATGTTGATTCATCGGCATGGATTTGTCTTGCGTGTTGATCTAATTACTTTCCCACTTGGATGACGGGGGTTTAACCCATCGGAGAAGAGAAGACCATCCAACTTGCAAGATTAAAGATAACAATCACCCATGAGTTAGTAGTTAGCAAGGTTAGTGGTTAGCTAGTACATGTGGAAAAGTTAGCTACAAGCCATTACAAAATAAAAGCAAAGCATGAATTAAATTGCAAGAAAGTAAAGCAAGAAATAAAGAAAGCAAGTAAACTAGAAAATGCAAGAGTAGAGAAAAGAGAATGGATGAATCCTTACTTCACAAGTTGTCACTCCTTGATGTACACAAGCTTTCTCTCTTACAAACTCTCTCTTTACAAAATTTCTAGGGAAGAAGAAGAGGGTCTAAAGAACTAAAACCTAGAGAAAAACCCTACAAAAATTACAAGCATCTACTAATTTCTCCTCTCTTCTCTATTCTCTCTTTGCTCGCAGGTCCTTGGTCCAATATTTATAGGCTCAGAGAGAAGCTTCGAGATCCAGTCTGTTGGCGCAAAATCTGGGATCCAACAACCCAGATTTGGCCGCAGATTGGCGGGAAAGTCCCAGATTCTGCGGCTCAACTAACTCTGTTGGGTAACAACTTTCTGGTACAGGTTGGTTACGAGGTTGTTATCCACGTGGCCTTCTAGAATCTTGAGTTGTTACGTAGAATTCTCTGGATCCTGGATTTAAACTTGGGCTTTATCTTGGGCTTGGAATTAATCTCTTTAATTATTGCTAATTAAAGTGATTATTGGGCTTTCTCTCATTTCAATTGTGGACCTGTAAAAATATAGAGAAGATGAGTAAAAATCATATATTTATTTGCTAAAATGTATGGGAATAATGTGGTAAAATATGCAGAATTGTGTCACAATCACACCCCCACACTTATTCTTTTGCTCGTCCCGAGCAAAACAAAGAAAGAAAAACTATACTACAAATTTTATTACACCACTTTCGCAGGTGACGCAATTGCACTGAGCATGTGCAACAAGCCGTTAAACCTCTAGGTTACCCTAGAGGAGGAGTGTTGTCTCCTGAGGGTTTTCAGCGGATTACACCCACAAAATCCATAAAGAAAGAAGACAAATGTTAGTGTTTTGAAAATGCATTTTGAAAAAGAGACATGTTTTCAAACTATTTTTTGCAAAAATATAAGTGATCTAAGGTCATAAGTCCACCTATAATCATTCTTTCTTAAACTTAGTCTCTATGCAAGATCTTGTCTTCAATTAAGGTAAGAATTCAAAATTGGATTGAATACTTTATCTTTCATAAAACCTAGATAGTATGCACACCGTGTTAGTGAAGATTTCTGGGATTTCAACTCCAACCATCAAGCCATTTATTTATTTATATATATATATTTATTTTTTCTGCTTTTTTCTTCCCTTAGTTTAGGCTTTCTAGTTTACCCTTGTAACGAGCCTTTAACCGATGACTCCCAAACCAGACGGTCTTAGGGCACCAGATGAGAAAACATCCCTCGGGTTTAAGGTCTCGAGTAAAAAAGGCCACAAAACTAAAGGGGATTATTTATTTCCTTTACCACCGTTAGGCGTGAATAATCATGCTTCTTGAGGCACATTTATCCAGCTTAATAGGTGATGTTTTATTTATATATATACATTTTTTTTCTTTTTTTTCTTTATTTTTATGGCATTTTGTCTTTGTTTTCATCCCAAAAATGTGTAAGTGTGAAGTGCATACTATCTAAGGCAAAAAATTCAAGATAGAAATATCTCACCAATTTTACTTACTTAGCCTATAATTTCAAACAAGATCTATTATTTCAACTAGGTTTAAGATGTCATAATTAAGGCTTTCTTAATTTCTAAGATACATCTTAATTTTCTTAAAAATAGATCAAAATTTTTTCTCTTATTTCAAAAAGTTTTTTTTTCGTTTTTTTATTTCTAAAAGAAGTGTAAAAGAAAGAAAATCAAAAGAAGTGTAAAAGAAAGAAAATCTAAAAATTCTATGTTAGTAAACCCTCCCCCACACTTATTTCATGCATTGTCCTCAATGCATCATGATATATGTATGCATGAAATAGAAATGAAGAGGGAAGGAAAAAATTACTTTAAGGTGGTGGTTCCGGTGGTGGTCTGATTGGTCCACGAAACATGGCCCAATCAACTTTGCTTTGGGTTTTGAGGAACCCACCAGAAATATCATGAATATGACCCACAAGAATGATGTATGCATGTATGATTTTTATTAGGAATTTGACCCCATCCAATTTCCAAATTTTCAAAATAATTTCAGAGTCAAGTTTATCAAGATCCTTGTCCCAGAATGGAGTATGAAATGATAGAACAGTTGACTTGGACTCAGGAATGTGACTTAAGTCAAGTGATGGTTCAGGAGTCGAAATGATTTCAGGAATTAGGTCCAAGTCAAGAAAATGAAGCTCAAGTCCACATGTATTGTCCAACAATGGAATGTGACCTAATATGGGTGATATCTCTTTACTTCCAAGATTAAGGAATTCAAGCTCATCGCCATACAATTCTTCAAAACTAAGGTCAACATTTTCTGTCAGAATTGTACAATCAGTTTCAGAAGTAAAGAGATTGTGAGAATCTAGGTCACATTTCTCATGTAGTTCAATATCCAAAAATGGAGAACTTGCCAATTTGTCAATAGGATCATCAAAAGTGTATAATTGGTCAAGTTCAATGTGATCCTCAAAGATGGGTGATTCAACTTCATTATGAATTGGGACAGGATCCAATGTCGACTCCGGAAAAAGATTGAAGTCAGGTAAAGTTACCGGAGTCATTATTGAATCAGGAAAAAGAAGTGAATCACTAAGTTGAGGTTCAAGATCACATTCCTCATGTAATTCAATTCCACAAAAATGGGAACTTGCCAATTTATCAATGGGACTTTCAAAAGTATGGAATTGGTCAAGTTCAATATGATCATCATAAGAGATTGGTGATTCAATTTCACAATGGATAGGCACTGGATCCAATACTGACTTGGAAAATGGAGTGAAATCAGGTGAAGACACCGGAGTCATAATTGAATCAGGAAGGAAAATTGAATCATCAAGTGAAAGTTCAGGATCATATTCATGTTCAAGTTCAATTTCAGGAAAAGAAAAACTTGCCAAAATGTCAATGGTATTTGAAGTTTGGACAAGTTCAGGTGGTTGTTCTGAAATTGAATCTGGATTTCCAAAATGACAAGAGTCTTGGGTCATATCAATAGAGTGTGGCATAATTGAATTGGTCAAAGGTTGATAAGATAGAGTTTCCTCATTCCTATAGATGTTAACCAATTGACTCAATTGTTCATCCACCTTATTGAAAGACTCGGCACGTGTTGTTTGATATTGTAACAAAGACTCTTGCAAGATGTCTATACTCTTTTTTAAACGTGATATTTCTACAGATGGCTGCTCTAGAATAGGAGTATAAGAATCTTGACTTTGGAAAGTTTGTGAATAATGTGAGTCACAAATGTGTGGTGATGGAAGAGTGGACTCACACAAGAGATCTTTACTCGTTTTCATGACAAATGGTTGTTCATTAGGAAAAGGTGGAACTGAGTAAGACTCTTGAAAATATGGTGGAATTGGAGAGGCAAATGGTTCTTGAAGTTTTTGCTCGACTCTCTGTAAATTGGCTTCTATACTCTTTAGTAACTCAGATTTTTCTTCAATTGGTGGTTCAGAAAAAGGAGTATGAGAAACAAAATCGGGAAATGAATATTGTGGATATTGTGGACTTGGTGGATATGGTGGACAAGGAGTTTGAGAATTTGACTCGGGGTACGTGAATCCCCAATTACTTGGTGAAGAGTTAAAATTATTTTGAAAATTATAGTTATTAGATGGGGGGTATGGGTCATATTGATTCGGATAAGGCCAACCCGGCGTATGTAGTTGGTGCATATTGTAAAACGCCGGGTTGGAATTATCCGAATAGAATGGAGTTGGTGTGAAATATGGATTATTATTAGGATGGAAAGAATTGTGATTGTAAGCCATATCACACAATACAAACAAAAAGAAACAAACAAATAAACAATCAAGAAAGAAAAATTCTAACCTAAGTTAGGGTAGACCTATGACCTAGACGACTCCTAACTGATTAGACTGTCCACGGGAGGTTTAGTGTAGACTTTGACCACAAGCTAATCAGCCAGGAAAGGTCAAGGTTTTTGGGAGGTTTTCCGTCAGAGACGTTCCTTAATTAAGTAACCACCAACCTTCGGGCTTTCGGCCTCAATCCCTTTCCTAGACACTGATTTTGCAAGAGTCAATTTCCAACACTTTTCCCCCTTAGGATAATCTCCTAATTGAGTCTGAGATGTCCCTAGGGCCAACGTCTATTTTTTTTATTAAATTAGGCTTGGGTTAGTGAGTGCTCGGATTGTGGTTTTCGGGCTAAGGAAAGGGTAATGAACTCCCCACCTTATCTTATTTATCGGTTATGCCCTTAAAATTGAATTGTGCAAGTGTACAAGATAGATAACAAGGATTCACTCAAAGCATGAAAATCAAGCAAGAGATGATTCCTAGTCTACATGCAATGCTTACGTACCTTGCATCTAGCACTCTTCAACAGTAAAAGTAAATGAATTGAAAAGACACGTGCCTAGAAATGCAAATGTCTAATCAACTTTTAACGATTACAACCAATTTTTTACTGTTGACTTTATTAAGCAGGTATAGGGTGAATAATACAGGAAATTAAGTAATGCAGCAGAAGTATTTTGCAGAATCAGAGACCCTGCAGAAAATGATCAGTAGTGCACTCCTTATTGCCGCAAATTTGCGGCAAAAGCCAGGATTTTGCGGCAATTTGGAGGGATCCTGGTCTCTGCTTTCGAGAGCAGAGGCTCAGGTCCACTTATATGTCACTGCAATGCAAAGTTCCTGTTTTCTTCAACCTGTTACCTGCAACAGAGAAGAAGATTCCTTTAGTTCTTCACTTTAAACCTAAAACGTTGCTCTCCCCGGCAACGGCGCCATTTTGATTTAGACGAGAAAGGTGTCGTATTATGGAGTATAAATGAGCACAAATATATGTATTCAATTAAGGAGATAAGGTTTAGAAATAACCTCAAGTGCTTAGATCACTCCACAAATGTATGAAAGATGATTAATATACCCTTTCTTATCTCCGTTATAGCATAGGGCTATACCGAGTCGATTCTCAGGGAGAGCTCGCGATGGAAGCGTTACGGTTGGTAGTGAAGAAAAGAAAACGAGAATTCTTCTTTGCTTTAAAAGAATAAAGAATCAAATGAAAAAGAAATGAAAGAATGGATGGATATGTTCATGATGGAAAATGTAAAAGAAATCAAAATCAAGATTGGATTTGGACTAACAACTAAAAAGAAAAGAAAACTTTAGAAAACTTGAATGGAAGAAAACCATGACTAGCTAACCTTACTACCTTGCTAAAACTTACTAAACTCCGTGATAGTGAATGCGTGCCTCATGTTGATTCATCGGCATGGATTTGTCTTGCGTGTTGATCTAATTACTTTCCCACTTGGATGACGGGGGGTTTAACCCATCGGAGAAGAGAAGACCATCCAACTTGCAAGATTAAAGATAACAATCACCCATGAGTTAGTAGTTAGCAAGGTTAGTGGTTAGCTAGTACATGTAGAAAAGTTAGCTACAAGCCATTACAAAATAAAAGCAAAGCATGAATTAAATTGCAAGAAGTAAAGCAAGAAATAAAGAAAGCAAGTAAACTAGAAAATGCAAGAGTAGAGAGAAGAGAATGGATGAATCCTTACTTCACAAGTTGTCACTCCTTGATGTACACAAGCTTTCTCTCTCTTACAAACTCTCTCTTTACAAAATTTCTAGGGAAGAAGAAGAGGGTCTAAAGAACTAAAACCTAGAGAAAAACCCTACAAAAATTACAAGCATCTACTAATTTCTCCTCTCTTCTCCATTCTCTCTTTGCTCGCAGGTCCTTGGTCCAATATTTATAGGCTCAGAGAGAAGCTTCGAGATCCAGTCTGTTGGCGCAAAATCTGGGATCCAACAACCCAGATTTGGCCGCAGATTGGCGGGAAAGTCCCAGATTCTGCGGCTCAACTAACTCTGTTGGGTAACAACTTTCTGGTACAGGTTGGTTACGAGGTTGTTATCCACGTGGCCTTCTAGAATCTTGAGTTGTTACATAGAATTCTCTGGATCCTGGATTTAAACTTGGGCTTTATCTTGGGCTTGGAATTAATCTCTTTAATTATTGCTAATTAAAGTAATTATTGGGCTTTCTCTCATTTCAGTTGTGGACCTGTAAAAATATAGAGAAGATGAGTAAAAATCATATATTTATTTGCTAAAATGTATGGGAATAATGTGGTAAAATATGCAGAATTGTGTCACAATCATGTATATGTTTCATGTATGTTGGACCTATGTCCATATGCAACATGCTTTAAAATGCTTAAGTATCCTGTTTTTGTATTTGGATAAGGTTTGGACAAAGTTTATTTGAATAGTCTAAGTTTGGAAAAATACAGGTTTTGATTTTCGGTAATTTTTCCTTAACACAAAAATGGTTTAAAATGTTTGATATTTGTGTTGAAATTTTTAACACATATTTGTATATCATATATAATGTTAGAAACTATTTTTGTGAATTTTAGAAGTTTTATGGGATTTATTAGAATATTTTTAACCTAAGTTTTCTGACCCAGAACCCAGCCTGCCAGCTTCTAGCGGTCGACCGGACCGGTCGACCGACGTGCACCAAACGTGCACGCTTGGTTTGCCACTTAGGGCGGTCGACCGAGCGGTCGACCGGCCAGAGAGCATTTGCTCTCTGGATTGGGACGGTCGACCGGGCGGTCGACCGCTAGCCTCCAACGGTCAAAAATTTGACCGTTGGCGGTCGACCGGGCCGGTCGACGCCAGCCGCCAAGAGCAGAAATCTGCTCTAACGGCTAGTTTTTGGATTGGGGTGTATATATATCCCATTGTTTGAGTTTTTGGCTAAGTTTTTACAAGAGAAAAATTTCCAGTTTCCCTAGTTTTTTATACAAGATTCAAAAGAGTTTTTAAAGCCAAAAGGATTTCATCTTTATATTGTTTTCAAGGGTTTGAAAAATTCAAAGAAAAATAGGTTTTTGGGATATTGCTTTATATCTTCATTTCTATCATGTAGCAAGTGTTTTCCCAAGGATTTTTCTTTGTTATTTGATTTCCAAAACACCTTGATTTCCACTTGAGCTATATCATTCTATCCTATTCTATAGGATCTTTATTTGTGGAAAAAATTAAGTTTGTGGTCTTTGAGATCACCCTGTTGTAACCACCCTTTATTTGTGATATCCCTCTTTGGTAGAGGTGGATTTGGGTTGTGGTTAGCTCCCTCTTTGGTAGAGGTTGAGATTGTGGTTTGCTCCCTCTTGGTGAGGTGGAGGTGGATTGGATTTCTATCCCTCTTTGGTAGAGGTGGATTGAGGTTGTATGGTTTGGTGGAGTTTAGTACTCCGGTCTTCGGTAGAACATTTGTATTGCCTCGGTGGAGGTTGTATTGGTTGAGAGAGGAGTTCGGTACTCCTAGTAGATTGGAAATCCTTCTCGGTGAAGGCGGAGATGTAGAGCTTGGTGCTCGAACCTCGAAACAAATATTGTTGTTTGCGTTTGATCCATTGACTCTAACTCTCTCTCTCTTTTATTTGTGCCTTGCATCATTCATATTGTCATATCACATATTATATGCTTGGCTTGTTTGTGTGCGCCTCACTTGTGCTTAACCACGAGAGCTTCATATAGCGCCTCAACTCTTATTCAGAGGAATCAAGAGGAGTTAGTCCAGAGCCCTACACCGGGAATTCGGCTACACTCGTTGGTTGCACTAGGTGTTGTTGCAATTAGTTTAAATTTCGCATTTAGTTCATTAGATTATCCTATCACCTATTCACCACCCCAGGTGATTTCAATTGGTATCAGAGCCTACGCTCCTGATATTTAGTTTAACCACCTAGGAGTGAGATCTTGGTTTGCTAATCTATCTTTTGCATTTTGCACGTATATTGTTTGCACACACTCATGGATTGCTTGTCACCTCCCATGTTTGATGTATCCAACATTGACATGTGGAAATTTAGGATGTCAATGTATTTGAAGACCCTAGGCTTGCATGTTTTTCTTGCCGCTATCAAGAAATGCTATCTTGATAATTGCAATCATATAGGGGCCCATACACAAGCCCTTGAGGCTATTAGAAGCACGCTTAACAAAGATTATCTTATGCTTGTTTCTAACTATGATTCCGCCTTTTCAGTGTGGAACAAATTGACTTCCTCTGAGCTACAAACGCCCAACATCATGGAGGATGAATTTAGTGGAGAATCCGAGCCACAATGCTTTATGGTCCAAGGGAATGACTCCCTTGAGGTATATTCGAAATCTCAATTAGATGATAATGATGCTAGTTCTTCTTCTAATGATTATATTGATGCCAATGCCTTGAATGAAGAACTATCCATTGTATGTGAAAAATTATTAGAAAAATATAATCTTTTGAAAAAGAAGAGTTTTGAACTAAAAGATGAAAACAAGGATTTATGTTCAAAGCTTGATTTGGTTTTGCAAGAGAAGGAAGAGATATCAAGTGAATGTGACTCACTTAAATCTCAACTAGACCTTGCCCTAAAGGAAAATGAGATTTTGAAAAATAAAAATGTTTGTGAAATAATTTTGAAGAAAAATGAAAACTTGTCTTCAAAAATTAATTTTGTTGTAAAAGAGAATGAATCTTTGAAAATAAAAATTGCTTCAATTTCAAAGGATTTAAAAGTTGTTTAAAGAAAAATGAATCTTTGAAAAATAATATTGATTTTCATGTTTGCCATGCTAGTGTAGCTTCACCTAACTTACCTATTGCATGCCACACTTCTTCTTTAATTGAAAATGATATATACATGCTAAAGAAGAATATTGATTGTTTGGCCTCCACTTTGAGCCAATGTGTTGTGAGTCATACACATTTGGAATCTTTGTTTCGAAAGAAACAAGTTCCATCTTTGCATGCACACCCTCCACGGCATACACATGCTCCTCACGTACACACCCCCATCACATGTATGCTCATGTGTATGTATGCACACGGAGAAGGTATGGGGTCGAAGTAAGATTTCCTTGAATCAAATTGAAAAATTACAATGGATCGTATTCCGGTTACAAGGGAGAGAGGATGTTGAGTCTTGAATCCTCCCTTTGTTTAGTGCTGGGTTCTTCGTGTGGTGATGGAGAGTGAATCTTGTTCTCCGTTGATCGGGTGACCGTCCAGACCTTCGGGATCTTCTCTTCGGCTGGTAGAAGGAGTAGCACAGCTCTGTCTACCAAAACTCTCAAAGAGAAGGTAGGCAAAGAGCAACTTGTACGCAGCAAGCTTGCTGAAGAGTTGAGCTCTCTCTTGCTTCTCTCTCTGTCTGCCTTTTTGTCTATCTCTTGTTTCTTCTGTCCTTGTTATCTTGTCTCTTCGTTCCTCATTCCTATAGCGGCGGGCTATTTATAGAGGTCTCAGGGGTGAACGTGCCCCCTAAAAGTGCTCCACAATGAGGGGCTAACTTTCTCGCTATGTGGGCGGTGACTGGCCCCATAACCAGGGCGGTTATAACCGAGACGTGGGCCTCAAAACGCGGGGTGTTGAGTCAACGCGCCTTGATGCTGAGACGCGGGTGTTAAGCCCACGCGCCTTGATGCTGAGACGCGGGTGTTGAGCCCACGCGCCTTGATGCTGAGACGCGGGTGTTGTGCCCACGCGCCTTGATGTTGAGATGCGGGTGTTGAGCCCACGCGCCTTGATGTTGAGACGCGGGTGTTGAGCCCATGCGCCTTGATGTTGAGACGTGGATGGCCATCATTAGTCCTGCGTCTAGAACCTGAAACTCTGCCTTTTTTAATGGCATGTCTTTTAATGATTTTTAGACAGCCTACAGAACCCCCTCCAAAGTTTTCGATATTCCGCAGTTAAATGGAACGGATTTCGAAATACTTTGGACTCTAGCTGAGCTCACCCTTATGACTGGACTGTTAATGCTCCGGGTTGATCTTATCTGGAGTATGGTCTTCGTGAGTGTACTGTAGAACTCTTTGAGGCCATCAGAGTTTGATCGAGTTGAGTGTTTAGATGCACAGTCTAAACCTCTTCGATTGCTTTAAGTCTGTCGTGGGTGCACTTTAAGCCAGGAGTGGACAGTCATCTGCTTGTGCCAGTGTACTGTTGAACTGATTTACAGAAGCAAGGACTGAACGCCAGTTCTTTTTGAAGAGCAGAGATAGTACTGATTTAAAGACGCGACTTTCATGGGTGCGTCTTTTGGAAATGAAAACGCGACTGATATTCCATTGGGCAAACGCGATGCTAGGCCGGATTGGAAGGACGCGAACTTCGGAGAGACGCATCCTTTTGAGTAAGGACGCGACTTTCTGGGCGCGACTATGGCTGTGCTGACGGGGCACGTCCATCGAAGAGGCGCGCCTGTTGGGTGCGAATCCGTGCCATGTCATGAGTGCACTTGTTCTGGGGAACTGACGGGACATCTCATTTTGGCGCGCGGACTTCCCGATATATTAAATGAGCTGTCCACGCGTTAAGCGATGACTCGATGCCGAACCAATCGAGCCAAGCGCCGCGTATCTTTGCGAATCTTCGTGCCTATAAATGGCAACAGTCAGAGAGATATCGCTTTCGTCTCGAGCGCATCTGTTAGGGTTTTTTGAAAAAGGAGTCTTCTCTGTTCCTTCTCATTTCTTCATCGTCCATCATCGGGTTCTTGATTAACGATGGCACCCAAGGCCAAGCCAACCGCATCATCTTCAAAAGCGGCCGTCGAGGCCCGGAGGGGCGGTTCCTCCGCGCAGGAAGCCCCAATCTCAGGTATAATGTCCTTAAACTTCGCCATTAATGGAAGTTCGTGAACTCCTAAAAATCCCTCTTTTAAAGGAGAACCGTCAACACAGAATAGAAACCATGTTTTGATTCTCAGACGCGGTCTTTGAGTTGATAAACAAGGTGTGGGTTTGATGACCCCACCGCTTTATCCACTTGGGAATGCGTTTGTTTATTGGATATAGAGCGCTAGTAAGCCCTGCACTTCGGATTCTTCACTTAGAATATTTCTAATTGTGAAGGGTTCGGACGCGGACTTGATCCTTGTGTTCTGTGACATTAGGTGCTGGTCTTTTATGAATCTCGCACCTGAGTCCAAGTTCTTAGAAAATTTTTTATAAGTCTTGGATTTCAAAACGCAGGCTCCCTGTTGGCCTCACGGTCGCGGATTTTCAGGTCTAGACGCGGATTTTGGCAATTTCTGCGTCCAATATCTCTTTTGCGTCTGAACGCGGATTTTCAGGCCTGGACGCGGATTTTGACAATTTCTGCGTCCAGTATCTTTTCTGCGTCTGGACTATAGACACTTGAGATTTCTGATTAAGTGTCATCTTCTTTTGCAGTGCAACACACTTCTACCCCACTCTCCAAGAGGCGCCACTTCGGGCACGTAGGTGGTGCTGACCGTGTGATTTTGACCTTTTGTGCTGCAAAGGACTGTACCTGTGACTGCTGATGGGTCGTAGGAGCGCAGGAGGAGGCTCTCCAATGTTGACATGGCAACCTTTCGGGAGCTTATGACTGACGCAGCATTCACAACGGATGCTCGCGTTCCGCTGGAGAAGCCTGCCTTCTTCTTTGGAGACCGTATTAGCGAGGGTGGTTATTCATTGTATGACGGAGATTATAAAATGGCTCCGCCAGATAGGGGGTAGGAGATTCTTTCTCCCAAACATGGAGAGGATGTACCCACTGTTTTATCTCCAGCACATGTCCGTCCCTCAGAAAATGAAATGGGAACTCTCCCGATATGTCCCTGAGGTTACTCTTGGCGACCTAGGCTCCAAAAAGGTATATCGCCATGATAGTCATGATAGGGAGGTTCTCGGCTTGTTTCCAGGCTGCTCAGGACTGATCACCCAGTTGGAGAGACGCCAAAACTTGGCACCACTTTCCTCAATGCGTTCATGAAAGTGGAGGGTGATTTTCGGTCGAGTTCCGTTCGCCCGGGTGGATCCACTCCACTGAGAGGTATTGGGGGCAGGATGGTGAGCTTCGTCCTTGCCGACTTAGAGGCTTGTTGGAGCAGGCGGAATTATACCAAGCAGTCAGGGCTGTACAGTATGGTATCCCATCGAGCTCTCAAAACTTCTTTGGGATCCTGGAGCGTTACAATCCTCTGACGGGGACATTCTTCACTCCGGTCGGGGAGATGGGTCTCGCCTTGCACGAGCTGTACGAGGTCTCAGGGCTGGCAATGGGGGATTCTCCTATGAAGAATACGTCCCAACCTCTGAGGAGCTTCACCTTATGAAGAAAGGGTCTCCTCGAGTATACGAGACTTACTGGGAGGTGTTGTGTCACTTCCACATCTGCGGCCAGATAACCTCTTGGAGGGCGGGGGGAGTCAAGCAGCTGTCTTGGGCAAGCTACCTGTTCAATGGTTGTCAACCAGAAAGACCGTCCGGTGACCCGACTGGCTCCCAGCTCTGACGAGGAGATTGCCGACAGGATCAAGGCTTCTGTAGACTCCTACACCACGGAGTCGAACGAGGATGTTTTCAAACCTGACATGGTTTTTGAAAGCTTCCATCATCGAGCTCGGATCCCTATCTCCGATCATGCACTGTTGGCGGGCTTCTTAATGCTGTGGTTGAAGCGCTGTGTGGTGCCAACGCTGCCACATGAAGTCATTGTTGCCGACGTAGTGTACCCGGCGATGCTCCTGGCTTATGGTAGGCCCATAGCCCTTCTCCCGGCCATGGCGGCGAGTATTCAAAGCGGGTTGTGGACGTTAACCCAAAATCTGTGCGAGGCAGGGAAGGTAGTCAACTCCCATGGCAAGGTGATTGTTGACTCGGAGGGGAGGCCGACGATAAAAAGCGCCCCAACCCTCGGGTTGAGCTCCCCTACACGTACCTAATGGCTTGGTACGTTATGCATTGTCCTCGCTGCTGACGCCGGGAGTCGGTGTCTTGGTGTGAGGGTTTATTCCTTTCGTGCAGCGGTTGGAGGGTTCAACCTGGTGTAATACTTACATGTATTACATTCGAAAAGTGCGTCACGTCGGCTTCGAACTACCAGCTTAATCGCTGCTTCCCCGCGATTCCTGGTGCATCTTTCGGGGAACAATTTACTGACTCCGCAGGCCAAGATGACTTCACGAGGCTGTCAACTGGGGGTTTCTGGTGGTTGGTCAACATTCGGCCCGGTATATGTGCTTTTCCGGCAAGGGAATTCATGCACGATCGAGCCGTATATGCCGAATCGCTTCGCCCGACAGTTCGGTTATGATCAACTATATGTCGGCAACCCCAATGCTCAACTCGCCTTCAGTGAGAATTTGTTCGAAGGTGCTCGGGCTTGGTATTATAGCGTGGCCGAAGGGATGAAAGCAACTTTTGGGCTGCCTATCAAAGGGCCGAAGGGCTGTACCAGCTTCAGCTTCTGTACTTGGTACTTCCAGGCCAACCAAACACCAGATTTCGCTCCGGAGTATTCATGCATTGAGAGTATCAATGCAGGTTACGAAGCAAGGTCAGGGTCCACTAAACGCTCGCGAGGCGTCGAGCAGTATCTGAAGGCTCTTAAGGAGGTTAGAAGGGGGTCGAGGGAGGAGCCGCGAGCAGCAAAAGCTCGACAGGCGATGGGTAAGCGCCCTCCAGGCTCTACCTCAACTGCTGAGCCTGCCCAAAGAAGGTCCGGAGAGACTTGACGTCTGCAGTTTCTCCGTCCGAGGACATCCCTTCTAGTGTTGAGGAACCGAGGGAAGAAGAGGCGGATGAGGATGATGCCCCCTTAGTCCATGCCCGCAGGTTTGCGCAGCAGGGGCCCTAGGATTGTGGAGGAAGTAGAGCCTGCTGACAAACCCACCACCGCTGACGAGGCCGAGCAGTTCGAAGTCGACATAATGAGCGGAGGCGATGTTGAGAGGCCAGTGGTCTTAGCTCAGCCCGGGGCTCCTCAGCTCACGAGAGGAGGGATGAGGCACAGCAGCAGGAGATCGACATATGGGTGACGTTGAGATTCCAGGAGTCTCAACTCAGCCTGGGTCCTCCTCAGCTCACGAGAGGAGGGATGAGGCACAGTAGCCTGGGTCTCCCAGTGTATTTATCTCCAGCGCTCGGACAGTTGACCCCAGCCCTACCACTGGGGTGTTTGGAGGCAAGGCTCCGGTTGCCGAGGTCCCTCGCGTTGAACTGTCGTCTTCATCATCCGAAGAGGAAATCGATTTTGAGGATGAGGTCGACTTTGGCGATGAACCCGCTCCTCCTGATCCGAGCAAATTCTCACACATCTCGGAGGAGGAAATATATGGGTGTGAGCCGTTGACGGCATCACCACTAGCGCAGTTATTCCTGCTGAAGCCGCTGAAGGTACACTACTCGCCAAACTCATCTTTCTAACTAGGAGAAGGTTTTTGATGTTTTCTTTTTTTACTTGGCCTCGTGTTGCAGGGCTAGTCATGGTTAGCGAGGCCGCTGCTTCCTCCCAGATCGAGGAGATGATACAAGAACTGGCTCAGCAGGAGAGAGCTGAGTCTCCTCGTACTGGGGTGCCTCAAGAGAGGGCAATCATCGAAGTCGGGGTGACCTCCACCCTACAGGATTCACCCAAGGACTCGCCACCTTTGGACCCCCAGCCAAGTAAGGAAATGTTGGTTAGATGTCTTCCTTTTGCTGTCATGGCTAATATTCTCGTAATTTTGTAGAGGGCATTGAGGAAGTTCAGGCAAGTGCAGAGAGCATTGAGGAAGCTCAGGTAGGAGGAGGTTTGGCGGTCAAGTGCCTGCCCGGGGGACCACACAGCTCAAGCCTCGGCGAGGATTCTGAGGAGGTCGAGCTCACTACCCTGTCATCGGCTGTGGGAAGTTTCTACGGAGGTAGCACCCCAAAAGCGCAGTGGCTACTCTTGCTCCTGTCGTACCCGTGGTCAGCCCGATCTTGCGCCAGAAGAGCCGACCTACATCCCCCACACCGTGATGGAAAGGGGATCGGGGACCACCTCGAGTGATGATACCATGAAGTTCCTGACCACGCCAGACGGTGCAGCAATTCTTCACCTCAATGCGATCATGCATCGATTTTATCCTGTCTGGAGGTAGTTCTTTTGAATTCGCCCAGACGTATCTCGGAAACTTGGTCGAAAACATCAAGTTGGCCGGAGGCCCTTCACTAGCCCAGGCGTGTCTGCTGCTGGTGGAGCAGCTGGGACAAAACCTGAGAGAGCTTCGATCCCTGGAGAATGCCGGCTCATTCCACAAGGCCCAGGAAACTCTGAATAGGCTCCTTGCTGCTCAAGAGCAAGAGCGAAGAGAGGTGGAGGAGCAGATAACCGATAACACCCGTCTTCTCGAAGGTTTCCAGGCTGATCATCAAAGGCTAGCGATCGAGTCCAAGGAATCTGAGATGATCATACAGGCTGCAAAGCATGCTATCCTTGATTCTCGGGCCGCCATAGCCAGAGCTGAGGCAGTGATTACTATTAACGAACAGAAGCTTGCTACCTCGAAAAGAGGCTAGCGGAGTTAGAGGCTACCAAGGCGCAAATTGAAGCAAACCTCTCTGTTCGTTCGTCCAAGCTGGAATCCCTTCGAGTACGAGTACAGGGATTTTTACCTGAGGCGGATCTGCAGGCCCAAGCTCTCATGGAGGCTGAGAAGGCGCGTCAACATGAGATACATCGCCTTAGAGAGCAAATCCGTTCCTTGGCGAACCAAGACCTTTAGCCTTCTCTTCTTTTCTTTTTTTTTTGTAAAGAAAAGGACACTCTATTTACCAAGAGTATTTGTATCTACTTTTATCATTTTTTTAAATAATAAAAGTCGTTGAGATTTTTGTTCCACCTTTATTGCCCTGCTGTAGATGAATTCAACCTCTCAATCACAGATTTCGGCTGTGCTCTTCTGGCTGGCTGTGAATGCTGAAATTCATAAAAAGAGACGCGGCTCTGAGACACGCGATTCTGACCTGCCAGTGAAGACGCGGTTCAAGCAGACGCGAAGGACACGGCTTTGAGTGTGGTTCATTGGCCGCAATCCTTAACTCTATCAAGACGTAGAGTTCAGGATAATGAGGTCTTACGCCCCTTAAATTAACGCATTCAGGGATGTGGGCGCTGTAGACGCAGCTCCAAGATGCTTGTAAAAGGTGACGGCTTTTTCTGCTGAAGTCATAAGCCTTAGGACGCAGCTTATGTGCTTTCCCACTGGGGCCCCTAAATGAGTCCCTTTTATTGAGAGACGCGGATCGACTTTGAATCATCAAAGAGACGCGAAGGATCTTCTAACTTGGAATGAAGGCGGACGCCGATTTTTGAGAAAAGAGGGGAGCGAGAGTCTTTGGACGCAGCTCTCACACCTGCGTTTTGGCACGATTTCCCAGGCGTTATAAACAGCCTGTCATAAAGATTTTGTAAAATCTTTGAACGTCAAGTCTCCGTTGACGATTGGGAACCCGCATCATCCGTTATTTCCCGAAGCGGTTTGTCCACGCGTCAGTTCTTCATTGGGCTTAGGCGTTAATGCCTTTTAATGCCAATACGGCGCTTGCGGTTGGAAACCAGCGTCTTCAACGCTTCTCGAAGCGACGCTCCACGCGTCAGCCTCCCATTGGGCTTTGACAGTCGTGCGGTCATTAAGGCCCGACGGTTCCAATTGATGAATCATTAACTACGGTTATTGTGGGCTGCCCATAAATAGGGGCTCCTCTTCTCCCTTTAACAGTCCATACTTACACTGTGTTCTTCTGAGAGCGAGTGCTCTGAGAGACTCTGTCTTCTCTCTTCAAGGACCCTTTCAGGGGTTTGCCTCCATGGACGAGGATGACCCAGAGCTTCCATGCTTATGTTTGGTCTCTTCAGTAGATTACCACTGTCAAGTGATTTCAATGATAGGAAGCGTCTCCCTGAGCACCGTTTACGTCCGCGCCTCAATGCAGAGAGTTAAACTCTTAACAGAGGCCCTCTGCGGGTATGCCATGCCCACTTACCATGACATTTTAGATCCAACCAAGTTTGAATTTTAGTATATCTCTTAGAGAGATATCATCTGGACTTTCTTGCGAAGTTGTGGTTGGTGCATTCCTCTTCTGGAATTTGCGCCATCGACTTAAACTTTTTTGAACGCAAGTATTGAAGTCGTTGGTACCTGGCGCAGGCTTTGCACACAGAGCTTGCGTCTTGAGGCCACTGACTTGGAAGAATTTCAAATTCGGTCGAAGGTTCAGGCCTGAACTTTTGCAACTCCTGTTCCTCCAACAGAGAGATGGCAATTTTTGGCGTCTGATTTTCTGCGCGCCTTGTATCTTAGACGCGGATGTGGAATTAGGTCGCGTTTGAATTCTGTATGTATCACAGTGTGCGCGTCTGTTTCTGTTGTTGCAGGAATCTGGCTCAGCGTGCGGGTCATTCCCGCGTCTGCAGTCTTCAGCAACAACCGCGTTTGTGACTTAGTTTTCTTCTGTTGAAGTATACTAGCTCTGAATTGTCTAATTCCCTTGTTTGCTTCTTGTAGATAGGCTTGATCATCCTTTTTTCACGTTAACTGGGCCCGTGGGAGAATATATCGGCCAGCGAACTTGTTCGATGTTCGTCCACAAGGGAAAGAAATCATAGTCTCCGTCGTCCACAAGGGAAGAAATCATGGTCCCTGACGGGGACTTAACCCTCGCAAAGATCTCATTGGACGCGATGCACCAGTCATG
>JAVJIF010028961.1:0-56331 GCA_038442645.1 Agave tequilana
ATTCCGAGATGTTTGGAATGTTGTTTTGTTTGGAATAGTTCGACGTGTGGTTCCCTAGTGGTGTCTGTCCACAATATCACCTGCAAATTTTACCTCCGAGTAGGAAAAATCTTAGCTACGAAGTTGAGCCTCCGAGAGGGGGGAGGTCCCTGCATAAGGTTGGCTTGATGTCATTTCTGAGTGGGGGAATATTCCAACTACGGAGCTATGTTGTTGGGGCTCTAAGAGGGGGAAATCCCTACAGCAGAGCTTAGATCCGAGTGATTGAAATATTTGTAGGCGATCTGTAGTCACCTCTAAGTGGGGTTAATCTATCTCGGGGCATGTAGATCGGGGAATGAGTGTAGCAGTTATAATGCGCACGCAAGCATACAATGATATATAGATAAGAATGATAGATGCAACATAGGTTTCAATTAAAGAATTTAAAATATCATACATGTCACCGCTTTCCTCTGGGGAATAATTGGAGTATATCCACACGAGGTTGGTATATTGAGAGGATAATCCGATTAAGGAAACCCTTACGATATACCTAAATACACGTGGTCGTATCCTCATTGGTTCCTACATAAAAAGTGGCTTGAAGTGGGGGTTTAACCCATCGACATATTGGACACGTCTTCTTGATAAGGGCGCCTTCCAGAGTAACGATCTGATACCTCCAATGTGGGGAGCAAGCCCAGCAGCGGAGTTATCCTCCATGTGGGGGACATCCCACATCGGAGTTATCCCCTGAGTGGGGAAAATCCTATCTCAAAATGGACGTATATATGTGTTCGTTTGCCTGTAGGTTCAGACGAAGGGAGCCCGTAAGCTGATGCGAGTTCTGACACCGTGCTATGAAAACCGAGTGGAGAAAATCCCATCTCATTGCGGGTTCTGGCACCATGCTATGAAAAATCGAGTGGGGGAAATCCCATCTCGTCGCGGGTTCTGACACCACGCTATGGAAAGCCTAGTGGGGGAAATTCTATCTCATTGCGGGTTCTAGCACTGCGTTATGAAAAACTATTAGAGTGGGGGATTTTTCATCTAGGGGGCATGTGGATGGATGTTGTGTTGGAGTGATATGTTTTTCTGCCTCCGAGTGGGAGAGACTCCATCTACGGGGCGATTGGGTGGATGTACTGGTGTAATAGCCTTGTTGTTGTTTCCGAATGAAGAGTATCCATCATCAGGGCGACTAGATGTACTATTGTGATAGCCTTGTAACTACCTCTGAGTGGGGAGTCTCCATCATTGGGGCGACTGGATCTACTATTGTGGTAGACTTGTAACTGCCTCCGAATGAGGAGTCTCTATCATCGGGGGAAACTAGATGTACTATTGTGGCAGCCTTGTAACTGCCTCCGAGTGGGAATACTCCATCACCAAGGTAATTTCGTAGCTGCCTCAGAGTGGGAAAAATTAGGGATCAACAGGGTGTGATGAGGCATGCACTATAATGAATGGATGCATGGACAGGAAAGATGTACAACATAATATTTGTTCAATAATAAGATACATAGAATTGAAATTGGAAGGAGGCAAGTCCATGTGTTCAGGATTCGGGGGGTCAGGTGATCTCCTTGTATTGGGTGATCAGGTGCTACTTTCGAGGAGGTTGATGGTTTGGATGTCCAGACACGACTTCAGGAGTATAGATGTACTCCTTAAGGAAGTCTTGTCTGACGAGCTCCTCTAGGTACTTCTGGAGTGCCCAATATTGGATGGTCGGATGTCTCTTACCTTCATGGTAAGAGCAGTAATCCTCCGACCTGAGAAGCGAAGGATTATGCTAAAGCGGGCGCCTGACCCACGGTTGATCTTTGAAAGTGTTGAAGATTTCATTGATCGAGAGCTTGAAGCATTCCATCGACCGATCGCCATAGAGCATGCTCAGGGAGAAGATCGGGAGTGCTTACTTCTAGTAAGCAAGAGCCCCATTGTTGGTCTGGAGTGTGGTCAGGAGATTCATGAGGGAACTTTGATTTCCCTCCTTCAACTCTCGGCTTTGCAGAATGGTTAGACGAAGCCTTCATCACCTCTTCAAGTTGAATGTAAGGCTGAGCTCGGGAAAGTACATCACTCATCTTGGCGATGTTATGCTTCAGGAGGTGCTTGTAGAAGGGGTGAGCAGCTTGTGCCTCGCTGGTGAATGCAAGGGCGATAACTTTTCTTCCCATAGTTGGAGATTTTGCTGAGTTGATTCTGAAAGAAATTGAGGTATGAGTTAAAGCTATCTTCTTACCTCATTCTGATAGAGAAGAGGGGGTGGCATTTTCTCTTAGCCTCCTGGGGTGTATTGGGTGAGGAACACTTCAGCCACCTCAGCGAAGTTATAGAGTGAATGGGGGTGGCAGCGAGTAGAACCAGTCCGAGGCCATACCTTTCAGGCTGGCAGAAAAGGTGAGGCACAATATGGGGTCGTTGCGGAAATAGCCCACCATCTTGTCTCAAAAATGGCGGATGTATTGTACCGGGTCACTTACTTCAGAGTAATAATTGAATGTTAAAGTGGAGAACCTCTTCGAGAACTCGCACTCCTGGATAGGGGAGACTCGTTGATCTTGGTGGTTAGTGTAAGGTGACTCGCAGTCTAGCCTTTCTGATTTTCTTCTGAATCAGTTCATCGAGGGTGCGGAGGTTGGGAGATCTGTTGTTCTCAGGGTCGCCCTCTAGTAGCACTAGATTGTTCTGAAGGGCTCAACTTGGGTCAAGGAGCTATTGGTTGAGCAGTCTCAACTCTCTTACTCTTGGAGGATGTTCTCGCGATCAGAGCCATCCATTCTTGTTCACAGTCTGATTGCGATGTTGTTCCTTCATCTGCTTTTTTCATCTCGTTGAGCATCTGAAGGAATTGATTCATGTTGTTGTGGAGACAGGATTGTCGATGATGAGCTCCTATGCAATAAAGAGTATGTTTTCTCGGTGGCGTGCGGTTGATCGTCGGCTGGTGGTGGGGACCGTGCCCCTAGTGGCTTCGATTGCTTTTCCTTTGGACGACATGCCTTTAGTGGTTTGTCTTCTTGAAGCCATCGTCATTGTGTCAGAGGCTTGTTGTAGGATGAGTTTGGTAGGAGAGAGATCTGAGCGTTGAGACTTAGATCTTAAAGAAAGTACCATTTTGTGGAGAGATATTCTATGCGATTGATCGAACTCACATCACAAGCAAAGGGGGAGTCTGTCTAATGCAATGCAGGATATGAAAATTTAACACAGTAAGCAGAAGAAACTCAAATTTTACATAAAAACCCAGAATGAGAAAAACTACGAGGATAGAGGAGCAATTCACTTTTCTGTGTGTATAGTGGGGTTTACAGTATTCTACTTTTTTCTCTTTTCTCTTTTCTCTTTCTTTCTCTGGCCTTGCCCTTTCTATAAGTACTCGGATGTGTTGTAACTGATGAAGCAGATCTTTCTATAAATGATAAAAGTAAAAGCTTAAAGTTTTATCATCAATTTGCAAAAGAATTACCTGAATCTTCCTCCATGAAGCAGGTTTACCCTGTCGGGGTGGATTGGTTTGATTCATATACAAGGTAAGAGCCATGTTCATAAAATTCAGAAATTAAACTTTAGTATTAATAAATATTTATATACATTATGAAAATTTCTTAATGGTTAAACATTCACAAGTCAAACATATCAAGATTAAATACTCACAAGTCAATTAGTTTCTTAATTAGTTTTCGAACGTCGTCCCAACGACAACCAATGTACGATACGGAGCGATGGGTCAGTCACGCACAACTTCCAATGTGAGTTGTATGATGATTCATATATGAAAATTAAATTAAATAACAATTAAACTTTATTAATAAAAAATACTACTTACCCCGTATTGTGTATAGCGCAAGATACAATCGTTGGGTCAGTCCATCTCTTAACATTGCAGATGTGACATATCTATCTTTGTTGACCATATCACCTTCAAGGGCAAAGTCAAATGTGATATGATATGGACAAATAAAGCCACACAAGTGACTAAAGTCCGCATCTACTAGCCAATCATATAAAGCCCTAAAATTTTCAAAAATTACCAAGATTATTCAAATATAAAATAATTATTATTTAATTTCTAAAAATGAATAAACTTTTAAGACTTACTTCATATAGACACAAATGCATGCAGTGTTAATCTCCCTCCGAGCAACGAAGCTCTCGAGGTCATTAAATTCGAGGGTTATGGCTTTTGTCTTTTCCGATCCCATCAATGCGGGTCCCACAATGGAAGTATTTTATTAAGCTCAGAGTTTTTCATCCATCCGATTAAATCAAAGGTTGAGATTGAATTTCGCACCAAAGTCAGTTGTGCGAAATTTTCTCACCCGAAAATCTCTCTCTCCCTCTCTCTCTCTCTCTCTCTCTCTATATATATATATATATATATATATATATATATATATATATATATATATATATGAGAAAAATGTATATCAGCCGACGGCTGAGAGACCCTCTCAGCCTGCGGTGATGTGGCACATTATTAGCCACACTAGAAAGGACGGCCCGCCTATCGAAATAGTTGAAATTACTAAATAGCCCTGCTGTAAAAGACAGTAGATCTGTATAGTTTATTATATTTTTATATTTTCTGACGTTACTCATTTTGTCACAATTATCTTTTATAACTGCGACCGAACTGCAAACATTTTTTTATCAAATCACGAAACTAATTTGAATGCTTCTTTATTATTTTTTATTATCTGATTTAAAATTTAATGATTTTTTAATATAGTCGCAGTTTACTTTTTTTCGCATGTAATGTATAAATTATTATTTTTTTTACATATTGAATTCGGACAAGGACTGCGACTATGATCGCAGTGTTTAACGAGAGCAAGTCGTGGTACTGCGACTATGGTCGCAGTACCACGACAGCATTTTTTTTTGGGTGAGTTTTTTTTGCTAAGTTATATGTAACAACGGTGTCTAAGGACTGATACTATAGTCGCAGTTTACGTATGGTTTTATATGTTTGATCTTCACTGTAACTTATTGCATACGAAGTAAGACTGCGACTATGGTCGCAGTGTTTAAGAACAACAGTCGTAATTTTCTAATTTGTGATATACAGTGAAATATACAGTGAAATATACTGATTTGAGAGGATTACGATGATGTTCGCAGTATTATCTGTTCATATAATTATTTTTGGACTACGACCATGGTAGCTGTATATAACTTTATTGAATGCAAAACGATTAAACTGTTTATGACTGGACAGCGACCGTGGTCGCAGTTTCATATGTAATTATAATATGAGTACTGCGACCATTATCTCAGATAAGATGCAGAAATAATAACTATACGACATACTTTATATGTATTTTAAAAATATGAAAGATTTTTTTACAGATAGAAGTAAATTTTATTTATAACATAATATGGTCAGAAAGAGACCTTACAAAAAAAGAGCATTAAAAGCTGTCAACAGAAGACAAAATAACGTTGAATATTAGAAGATCAGAAATTCTAATCCTCATCGTCATCACCATCATAAGCAGATTCGTCGTCTTCATTCTCCTCGTCTTCCTGTTCATCACTTATTTTCTCATCATCTTTCTGTTTTGAGGGTTTTTTTGTTCATCGATAAACTCCCAGAATGGATCATCTCTATCAAGCTCTTCCTCCGATTCGTGTCGAGAAAGCGAGCCTCCAGCATCAGAGGACATGCTTTCATCAAGCATGTCTCTGTCAAGTGGCTGAGGAATAATGTCCTCCTCACTAACCCACATGAAAACTTCATCATCATCATGAATAGGAGGATCAGTTAAAATATTATTTGATGTAGTGAGATAGTCAAAAGGAGTGAAGTCCAGACTGGTATCAGATTCACTAGAATACCCTGAAGAAAGAGGACCGGTGGGGATTGATTGAAGTTGAATTCTGAGTGTTCAGAGGAAGAAGATGGGGAAGACATGATTCAAGAATAAATTATTTTTCTGGAAGTTTTTTGAAATCAAATTGAAAAGGAGCAAAAATAAATTTTAGATATGAGATAATATATTAGTTACAAGCACTATATAAAGGTCAATAATGTAAAAGAACATAAATAGTAATAATAATTGTTATAGGTGACGGTTGAGTATGGTTAGAAGTGATAAAAAAAATTAAACATTAATTAAAGAGTTATGGCTGGAGAATCCGAAGAGTTCCTTTTTTCTAGAGGTTTACTACGTGAAGTACAAATAAACTTGTTATAGAATGTTTTGCCTATATCTTTAGATTACGTATGGTGCACATCTTTCCTTTATCGTTATTAACATTAGTGTATCTCTTTTTTCTAGACTATTGTTGTATCACGGTAGATAGATTATTAATTACTTCATTAAATTCAGTGTAATTAATATAGTATTTTTATAAGATGTGATATACGCAAACTGATCTCAGGGTCGCATGGCTAAAACTACCTTGTAAAATTATAAAAAATCTTTTACATAAGGCATGCAGAAAAAGATTGCGACTTTGGTCGCAGTGCTGAAGAAGGTCGCAGTGCTGTACGATAACATGTTTTCGTCTGTTATTTTTTATGTTATAAGGAATGCGACTATGGTCATGCGTGATATAAAAAAGTTTTTGTTATACTATGACTGCGACTAGTGTCGCAGTCGTCATTTAAAATTGAATGTTATTTTGTATTAAGTCTGCGACCATGGTCGCAATGATTGAAAGTTTTATTATATTATGACTGCGACTATGATCGCGGAATTTGTAAAACGGTGAGAATTCTGTTACATTTTGTGTGTTTATTTCACATTATGTTTATCCAATTTTTTTCTATTATATTTTCGATGTAGTAGAATTACGAATTTTATAACTGTAGATATATTCAACTAAAAATTATTTTAGGTAATTTTGTGGATGAGTTTATGGCAGTTTAGAAGTAAAAATGGGTTTTTTTTGTCATTTTGATTCACGAATGTTTAGGCGGGATTTATGGGGTATTTTTGTCATTTTGATTCACGAATGTTTAGGCGGGATTTTTTTGTTTTTTTGGCGCCTACACTCTGCGGCCGATCTGTGGCATATATTCAGCCACGTCACTGCGGGCTGAGAAACTCTCTCAGCCGTCGGCTGAGGTACAGTAACCCCTATATATATATATATATATATATATATATATATATATATATATATATATATATATATATATATATATATATATATATATATATATATATATATAAGGAATCTGTACCCCAGCCGCCAGCTGAGAGAGTCTCTCTCAGCTGGCGCAACGTGGCTGAATTTCAACCACTATTTTGGTGCTGGTACCATGGTCGCAGTTTTATGTGAGGACTATGATTATATTGTAGTATTTTTATGAGAATTGCTGGTATGGTCGCAATCTTTTCGAAGGACTGCGACCTGATCGCAGTCTTTTTCTGAAGACTGCGATCATGGTCGCAGTCCTAAATATACTGAAATTATATGATTTTTTAGGACTGCGACTATGTTACAGTGGACTGCGACTATATTGCAGTAAGTTTGCAACCATATTAAAAGTGAGAGCTGAGAGAGTCTCTCTCAGCTGGCGGCTAAGATACATCTCTCTCTCTCTCTCTCTCTCTCTCTATATATATATATATATATATATATATATAATGAATTTTGTCCCTTCAGTCTGAATAAGAAGGCTATTAAACTTGATTCTCCCCTCTTTGCCTAAGGCGTCTCGCATCCGGCTCCCCTCTAGTATTTTGGCATGTCTAGCCAAGTGATTCTGAGGATCATTCTCTCTTCCAATACGCTTTTGTTCCTTGCTCATCTAATATTGTTGACTAGAAATCGAACAGCGGACCAATTTAACTGCAATGCTACACGCCTTCACATACTTCTGAAGGTAAATACTTTTTTCTTACAACCAACCACAAAACCAAACCATGGATGCAAGCAATATCATTATCTTTGATTTTCATCTGAGCCATCTCCTTGTTGGCTTGTTTCTTCCACACCCCTTTCTTGATATGTGATGCAATTATTATAAGTTTTTAAATAAGCTTATCAATTTGTTAAGATTGTGATTGGAATATGTCGTGAAGATAGATGAAACTTTAGAGATGAAGAATGGACAACTTTGCATAGTTGCTACAATGCTAGTTGACTCATGGCTAAGGGTAGTCGATTAATGAAGAATTAGTCAACTAATAACATCTCAGGAGTTGACTATTGGCGCAAATAGAGAGTGAGTACATATCAGTAGTCTACTGTATAATCGACTAATGACAGGATTAGTCGACTAATCGACATGCTGGCAGTTTTCTTTTCAAATTCTATTTCTAGTTCCAATTGAATTCAAATTTTCTTTTTTTTTAAGGTGATATTATTCGTATTGATGGAGTTTGTGTAGAATTAAGATGATCCTATAGTTTATAAAATAACCCTTGAGAGTGCCCTTCAATGAATAAGAGAACAAGAGATATTCGTAAGAAAAGATTTAGCCATAAAGGTTCGTTGTTTTAGGCGGTCATCAAAAAACTTGTAATCTTCTTAGCGAGAGGCACGAGTGTTTCTCATTATACTCCCTCAAAATTTAATTAAGTTTTCACCCCTTTTCACGTGGACGTACGCACGATCTAATTAATCAGTAGAATCACGTTAAATTGTGTTTTGGCTTTCTTTACTTCAGAATATTTTATCTCTTCTTCTTATTGTTTCCCGATGATCCTGTCTTTCTACTGCGTCGATCCTCAATACCTAGTATCAAAGCATATCAGTCAATTGCGCAACAATGGTATCAGAGTAAGGTCAATATGAAGATATCTGCAATCATGTTCGATATTCAGAATTTCAACGATGTCATTAATTTTAGCAGGTGGCAAATTAGGATGAATGCTAGAGCGGGATGAAGAAAGCATTACTCGAAAAGGAAAAAAAAGGCTAAAAAATATGAAGGAAGAAACTGTTAGCTCAAGGGTATAATCGCAGTTTTTGTTTTGATGATGACAAAACTCATGTGGTTATGAAGGACTAACCAAGTTCAAGTATTTTTGAGTTTACATGGTACAAGTATTAAAGTTTTATTTCATTATTTCTCTAAAGGAAGGTATTGAAGTGTTCAAGTTGATTCAAGTATGGGATTCAAGCCTAAAAGATCAAAGCATAGATTTTTGGAGAAGCCCACTTGAAGAAGACTTGAAGATAGAATAATCATTGTAAGAATTTAGAATGTTTAAGTTTACCGTGTAGGATTGGATGCTCAAGAAACTGTATACACACAAGACTTTTCTAATTAGTTTTGTTCAATATTAGTTTTTTTTTAATAAACATATGATATATTACCTATCAAAATTTTATCTATCTACATATGCATATATTTCATAGTGTTAATCTTACTAAAAAATATTTTACTGTGTATATAATTTATGAAGTTATCAAAACTTTTGAAAAGAATTTTGAAAACAGAATTTATTGAGATTTTTGGGCCAGGCTAGTCAACCACCCTAGTGTGCACTTTGCCCGATCGACTGAGCGATCGACTGAATATTCACACAAACACATGCGTATCTGTGCACATGGGGCTAGTCGACCTCCCGGTCGACCGATGCTCTAGCATTGTGTTTCGCCTTTCAGGTTGGTCGACTGAGCGATTGACCACCTGAACTGAGCTCATTTACAGAGCTCTCTGTTTTCTGGCTTGGTCGACCACGGCTATTTTGAAATATCCGTGGCCGATCAAACGGCCGGTCAGTAGCCAGAGTGCCCAGTTTTAGAAATTTAAATTTTGAACAATTTTTTCTGATTTAAATGTCTTATTCTCAAACGGGTATTCACTTTATTAGTGTTTTATCAGGTGTTTGATATCCATATTAATTCTTTAATGATATTTACCTATTACTTATAAATAGCGGTCATTTGTGGAGGATTATACATCAAGAAAATCAAAGAAAATTTTCAGAAAATTGTTTGAAAACTTTTAAAGTTCAAGTTTCAAAAGAGCTCTTATTTTCAATCATTTCTACAAGTTTTCAGCTTTCAAAGATTAAATTCTCACTAATTTTTCTCTTACAAACTTCTTAAGCTTCAATTGTTTACTTTATTCTGTAGAAAATTGTATTGAGGAAAGTTTTGTGATCTTTGTGGTTTCTAAGTGATTATAAACTCAATGGCCTTGTGCTTATCTCTTGTATAGAGTAGTGAAGGTTGGAGTTGAAGCTCTGGGTCTTGTATAGACCATTGTATTGAGTTCTTTGTGAAAATACTTGGTGAATAGTGAAAATCCTTTGCGCGATGAAGGCGGGGACGTAAAGCAAGTTGCTCGAACCTCGAAATAAATTTTTGTGTTTACGATTGCCATCTATCTTACTCTTGCATACTTTATACTTGCTCTATATTGTTTATTTTCATCTTGCTCTAGTTTCATATAAATTGTTCTATCTCTATTGTTCTTAATTTATCGATTTTCCTCATCTAAGCAAGAAGGCATTGTGCACCTCTACTCTTGCTCAAGAGGAATTGAGAGGAGAAGTTCTAGAGTCCTTCATTGAGAATTTGGCTTCACTTCTTATTTTGAGTTGATCGTTTTAGTTGTAAATTTAAATTATTGTATTTAGCATTTTGATTAGCATATTACCTATTCACCCCCTCTCTAGGTGAGTTTTAGAAACTTGGCAGGAGTTAGGTGTGAAAGCCTTGACAGATATTCAGCATTACTTGGCGGACGGAGTGTTGGATGAGTTTTCTTCGGAGAAAACACACATCCTCACTGTAAGAGTGACTTCAAGATCATTATTTGAAGAAGTCGTTGGCGAATCGGTTGATTCTGAAGTAGCATCTCTTTCTTCTCTGCGTGCATGAAGGTACACCTATCAAGTCTCACATTGCAGAATTTTTCTCTATTATCAATGATTTAGATAACATTGAGGTTAAAATAGAAGATGAAGATCAAGCACTTCTATTATTGTGTTATTTACCTTCTTCATACAAGACATTTAAGAAAGCTATCACCGATCGATGCAAATCAACTATCAAGGTCAAGGAGGTCAAGGATCATATGCTCAAAAAGAACAAAATTAATAACAAGTTGATGGGGGAGTCTCGTAGCGATGATTCCGATCAAGATTATTTATAAATAAGAAGAGTAATAATAAAAGTTTCACAAGTAACCCAAAATATAAGAATTTTATGTGCAACTGGTGTCACAAGAAGGGGCATATTAGAGCTGATTGTTAGACTCGCAGAGAAACAACAATATGCTAATGCTGCTGAACTGACTGAAGAGGATGAAAAAAAACTGTGACATTCTATCTGTTACAGACAGATCGATCGGTAATAAAGATAGATTATTAACTCTGAATGATCACAACATATCAGCTCTGATAGGAAGATATTCTCCTTATACACTTATATTCAAGGGAAAGAGCTATTCATAGGGAATTCAACTACGAGCAAGGTGATTGGGAAGAAACAATCAGTTTCATTCTCATGATAATGCATCACTACTTCTCAAGGTATTCATCATATTCCCTAATCAAGGTACAATGTCATCTCTTTTGGATCCCTACATAGATAAGGGTTTAATTTCAGTTCTAAAGGTGATCTTATAGAAGTTTCCAAAGATGCCTATATGAAGTTTTAAGCCGAGCGTGTTGGCAATGTTTACAAGTTGTGAAATTCGGAGGTTACAGCTGGTGGATTGCTGTTATCCTCAGCTTCAAGATCGGAGGTTGTGGAACAATCGGAGACTATGATGATTTCGAGTTCGGATGTTCAGTTTTATCTCGAAGGCAGATTGAGACTAGACGGTGGCAGTGCACAACAAGAAAGTTCTGATTATTACTCCTGTGTTAGAGCGAATTCTCATAAATCATGCGTGAATTAAGGAGATCATTAGATGATCAAGTTTAGGTCGGGCCTGAACTTGTTCGATCCAATCAAGTTGTGAACCCATGTGGGGGTTATGGAGAAGAGGGAGTGAGATGGAGATAAAGTCAAGAGTTGTTTAGTAGTGCTTTGATGTGAGCACATGAAGTATGGTGGCTATTTCTCGGACTTGGACGTATTCCAGTCAGGGAGGAGATTGTTAGGATTGTGACTGAAATACGTCGTGAAGGTAAATGAAGCTTCAGAGATCAAGAACGGATAGCTTTGCATAGTTGGCGCGCAGGCTAGTCGACTCATGGCTAAGGGTAGTCGACTAATAAAAAATTAGTCCACTAATGGCATCTCAAGAGTCGACTAATGATGCAAACAAAGAGTGAGTACATCAGTAGTCGATTGTATAGTCGACTAATGGTAGGATTAGTCGACTAATTATTTAAACTAGTTGACTAATCAACATGTTGGCAGATTTCTTTTTAGGTTTTGTTTCCAGTTCTAATTGAATTTGAGTTCTCTTTTCTTCTTAGACGGTATTGTTCATATTGATGGAGTTTGTGTAGCATTAGGATGATCATATTGTCTATAAATAACCCATCGGGGGTGACCTTCAATTAATGAGAGAACAATATAAAAAACAAGAGAGATTCGTGAGAAAAGTTTTAACCATAAGGGTTCGCTATTCTAGGCGGTCATCAAAGAGCTTGTAATCTTCGTAGCGAGAGGTGTGAGTATTTCTAATTGCACTCCTTTGAAGTTTAATAAAGTTTCTCCTCTTTCTTTCATGAACGTACACATGATCTGTTTAATCGGTGGAGCCACGTTAAATTATGTGTTGGCTTTCTCTATTTTGAAATATCTTATCCCTTCTTCTTATCCTTACCCGATCTTGTTTTTCTGCTACGCTGATTCACAACAACTGTTATCAAAGCATATCAGACTATTGCGCAAAACAATCT
The DNA here is from genome assembly GCA_038442645.1 of Agave tequilana. NCBI lineage: Eukaryota > Viridiplantae > Streptophyta > Magnoliopsida > Asparagales > Asparagaceae > Agave > Agave tequilana. The sequence goes on from JAVJIF010028961.1 coordinate 12,765, forward strand.
CCCAAGGTGAGAAGAGGTCTGAAGTTAACAGCCACATTGTTTTGTAGCTTTGTTCATTTGTTTGAAATATAACATTTTCTGCTATTTTGTTGCCTGTAGTTCCAACTTGTGAAGTAGAAAACAGCCACATTGATTTATTTGTTCATTTGTTTGAAATATGTACATTTTCTGCTATTTTATTGATTTATTGCTAATAGCTGTTGGATGTGTTTTGAGTTGGCGGGAAAACTTGAGTTTCCCTCTTATTTGCCTTTGAGTTTAGTCCCACATTGGTTAGGAGATGGGAGGTTAGGTAGTATATATACCAACTCCTCCCATGCCTATTGTTATGATTGTTGGGCCATGGGCCACATCCCCACACGCGCGCACACGCGCCGAACCGAACCGGGCCGGGTGGGGTGGCGCCGCCCCACGACCTGCGGACACGAATGCAATTCGATTCAGGGGCTTATTGGACCTGCTACATTTTGTTGGTTTTTTATTTTTTATTTTTATTTAAAAATTCTGTTGAGATTTTTCGGGTAGAGTTGGACTCGTTCAAGAGAATCGGATCTGCACGTTGCAACCACTCGCGCATGATCACAGATTCTCTCGGGCTGTTACAAACGGAAAGATCTGCAGAGGGTTATAAATACCCTATCTCTGCACGTATCTTTTACAAGAAACAGAAATCGATCTGCCCTCTTGCTCCCACACAAATTTCTTACAGATATTCTGCTAAAAATAACTGTGTTCTTGCGATCGGGTTTTTGGTGTTTTCTCGACGCTGTTTTCCACTTAAGGGCAACAAACCTCCGTCTGAGCAGAGGCCTGACTCATCGTCCTGAGTTGGGTGCTGGTGTACTACCAGGGGAGTTTTTACCGCTAGGAGAGGAGGCCACGTTTAAGGTCCGGACGAGAGACCGGTCATCTTTCTTCTAGGGCAGTGCGTCTGCACGACTACGTCACCCCAGGCCAGCTTTTTGCTTTCTTTTAATTCTTTATTTTAGTTGCATGCTTAGGACAAGTAATTCATTAAATTTAAGAATTTATATTTATTGCATGTTTTAATTCAGTTAAATATCCTACAGTCTAGAAGACAGATCTTGATAATTCATGCAATAAATTTAGAGAATTATTTCATGCAATATAGTTACTTGTCTGTTTCATGCAATTGATAATTTTCATGCAATTAAAAAAAAAACAGTCCCTGCAAGTAAAGATAATTATTTAAAACAATTATTAAAAAAAATCTAAAAAGGAAAAAATTTGCTTTCTTACAGTTTATATCTTATAAGTTCATATCTTATAAGTTCTTACCAATTTATTTAAAAGATTTGAATTAAAATTTTCATTTATCCTAAAAAGATTTGCATTAAATTTTTCATTGCAAAATTATTGTATTAAATCTTTCCAAACTAATTAGATCTTATCTTAACATACTATTGACCTTTCCAAACTAATTAGATCTTATCTTAACATACTGTTGATCTTTCCAAACTAATTAGATCTTATCTTAACATACTGTTGTAAGTTAACCTGTTGTAAGATTCCTTAAATCTGATCTAATTTTAATCTCTTTTAATTTATTGCAAAATAAAATCTATTTGTTCTAATTATTACAAGGCCAAATATTTCAATATAAGATCCTAGAAAATCTGAATAACTTATTCATTGCAACTTTATATTTAGTAATTATTATAAGGCCAAATTCTTTCATTACAAACTTTAATCATTTGTTTTCATTACAATATCTTATTAATTTTTGTTACAAAAGAAAATATTTTACAAGATAATTTAAATTATTTAAATCTTGTCTTATTTAAAAAAAAATATATATATATATATATATATATAAATATATTATAAACCCTTATTACAAGATTTTACATACATGCATCAGTTTAATTAACTGCTTCTTGCAATAAAAATTGTCTAATTTAAATTGTCCAATTTTATGCAATTTGTTTTAAGGATTATTGATTCGTGCAAGTCAATTATTAATTAGTTCTTGTTAGTATATTTCAAAATTTAATTGGAATAACCTTTTAGAAATTATTGTTGGTATAATTTTGAATTAAAAAAAAAATCAAAGGATAACTCTATATCTTGTTATATCTTGCTTGAATTATTTGGTACATAATTAAAGAAAGATTATACATTATTTTATTCTGCAAATCCTAATCTAAAAGCTACAACATAAACTAAATTCTGACATTATCAAAATAATTTAGAAATGCAGAATTCAGGTAGCACATCCCGTCACTATGGCCAACCCTGATCATTCCAAGGGTGTCAAACCGGAGAAATTCTCCGGCACATACTTTAAGTGATGGGCAAACCAGATGAAGTACTGGTTAACCACTTTAGCTCTCATATCAGCCATAGATGACTCCATTCCTGTACCTTCTCCTAAACCTTCATCTGTTGGATCTTCTCCTGTTGAAACTCCTTCTATAACTCCTTCCTCCTACATCTATTTGAAACCTAAGGAAATTGACTACCATTATCTCCATAGAATTCTTAGTGCACTCTCTGATAGTTTATATGACATTTATTATGAATATAAGAGTGCTAAAGTACTATGGACAGCTCTTGAGGATGAATATGGCCTCGATGATGCTGGAATCGAAAGATTCACCTCCTCCTCCTTCAATAAATTCATGATGACTGATAGTAAACCTATCAATGATCAACTTCATGAATTTCAAGACTATATCCGACACCTTCAATCGAAAGGAAATTAATTCTCCGATGATTACAAGGTGTCTTGTCTTATTGACAAACTCCCTCCTTCCTGGTCAACCTTTGCTGGAGATCTCCGTCACAAACAAGGTGACCTAACCCTTGTTCAAGCCCTAAAAGCGATTCGCATAGAAGATCAGCATAGGTAAAACTCTAAAACCAAGTCAGAAATGAAAGCTAAAGTGAACTTGGTGGAGGATAAGCCTAAGCGAAAATTTATGAATCCCAAGGGCAAGAAGTTCAAAAAACCCAATCATTTTCATTCTTCTCTCCATGCAAATTCTTCTTCTTTCAAACCTTCTCAATCTTCCTCCTTCAAACCCAAAACCTTTGGCCAGAAGACTAATGGAAGATTCTGCTACGTCTGTGGAAGAACGAATCACATAGCGCCTTAATATTTCAACCAGAAGAAAGAACCTGTCAGATCCCAACCGAGAGGAAATGGAGTAAATGGCGGGCACAAGGTCAACATGGTGGAACTGAACTCCAACTCTTTTAGGTTAGATTCTTCTCTTCCAATTGTCAACTCTATCACCTTCTCCTTGGACTGGTGGTTAGACTCAGGAGCCAACATTCACATCTCTACTGATCGCTCCTGGTTTAAATCCTATCAGGAATAACGTGGAGGAAGCGTGAGCCTGACAGATGACTCCACTAGAGAGATAAAGGGAACTGGACGTATTGATCTCAGAATGACCTCAGGAAAAATTCTGACTCTTCAAGGCGTCCTACATGTACCCACACTTCGGAGAAATCTGATCAGCGAGTCTTCACTTCTTAGAGCTGGCTATAGGATTGTCAAGGAATCCAATAAATTTGTAATCCCCAAGTCTAATATCTTCATTGGAAAAGGCTTTGTTTGTGATGGCCTTTTTCGTCTCAATGCAATAAATTCTCCTGATAATAAAATTTCTAATCCTGTTGCTTTGAACATTGAGTCTTGTGATATCTGGCATGGAAGACTGGGACATGTCAACTTCAATTCTATCAAGAAAATGATTAACTTGAATCTCATTCCTAAATTTTCTTTTGACACATCTTCTAGATGTGAAATCTATGTTCAGGGTAAGAATACCCAAAATCATTTCCTTCTATCACAAGGACATCTGAACCCCTCAAACTTATTCATAGTGATGTGTGTAACTCGAACAGAGTTCTCACCCGAGGCGGTAGAAGATACTTTGTGATATTCATTGATGACTACTCCAAATTCTGTCACACTTATCTTCTCAAATTTAAGGATGAAGTCCTCGATTGGTTTAAGGTGTATAAAGCCGAAGCTGAGAACCAACGCGAAAAGAAGATCAAAATTCTAAAATCTGATCGTAGGGGGGAGTATACTCAAATGATATGATAGAATTCTGCCAAGAACACAACATTATTCATGAGGTAATTGCTCCCTACACACCTCAATCCAATGGTGTAGCTGAAAGAAAGAACTGAACACTGATGGACATGGTAAATTGCATGTTACTCAGCTCAGGTGCACCTGAAAACCTTTGGGGTGAAGCTCTCCTTCTGCCTGTTTTATACTCAATAGGGTTCCCCAAAGAGACTCCGATGTTACTCCATATGAATATTGAAAAAGGAGAACTCCTAACATTCAATTCTTCAAGGTTTGGGGTTGCCTGGCTAAGGTTTCAATACCAGAACCGAAGAAAAGGAAAATCGGCCCCAAGACTGTTGATGCTATCTTCATCGGGTATGCACTAGATAGCAATGTTAACCAGTTTCTAGTGGTTAACTCTGAGATCAGTGAAATATCCAACAACACTATTATTGAAGCTAGGGATGTTGTTTACTTTTAAAACATCTTTCCTTTCAAGTCTAGAATTCCTAGTGATTCTTCTTGCACTCCTTCTACCTCTGATATCCCTTCTAGTTCTCCTCCTGTAACTGATTCTGAACCTAGAAGGAGCAAAAGAACAAGAACTCTTACATCTTTCGGTGAAGATTTCCTTACCTATCTTGTGGAAGGTGATCCTAGCTCCTTCAAGGAGGCAATGGACTCTTCCGAATCTCCTTTCTGGGAAGAAGCCATTGTCAGTGAGATCAAGTCCATAATGGAGAATAACACTTAGATTCTCACTGATCTTCCTCCAGGATGCAAACCTATAGGTTGTAAATGGATCTTCAAGAAGAAACTCCGACCCGATGGCACTGTCGACAAATACAAAGCCAGATTAGTTGCCAAGGGTTTCACCCAACAAAAGGGTATTGACTTCTTTGACACATATTCTCCTGTTGCCAGGATCTCCTCTATCAGAATCCTTCTATCACTTGCATTCATAACATGCTTATTCACCAAATGGATGTCAAGACTGCTTTCCTGAATGGCGATCTTGAAGAAGAAATCTATATGGACCAACCAGAAGGATTCATTGCCAAGGGACAAGAAAACAAAGTGTGCAAACTTGTGAAGTCATTGTATGGATTTAAACAAGCACCTAAACAATGGCATCAAAAGTTTAACAAAGTTATTGCACAATTTGGATTCACTGTCCATGAACATGACAAGTGCATATATTCTAAGAACTTTGGCAATGAGTATATTATTCTTTGTCCATATGTAGATGATATTCTTATCCTTGGAACTTCTCATGATGCAATCCAAAGAGTAAAGGCTTATCTTTCCCAAAACTTTGATATGAAGGATCTAGATCCTGCTGATATGATATTGGGAATGAAAATATCCAAAACCTCTAATGGAATTTCTTTGAGTCTAGCTCATAGTATTGAAAGAATGCTTCATAAATTTGATTTCTATAACTCTAAACCTATTTCTACACCCTATGATTCTTCAATTGCTTTGAAGAAGAATATGGGTGAGCCTGTGTCTCAATTAAAATACTCTCAATTAATAGGTTCACTTCTCTACATTTCCAACAGGACTAGGCCTGACATCTCTTATACAGTAGGTAGATTGAGTAGATATACTAATAACCCCAATAGAGAACACTAGACTGCAATAGAGAGAGTTTTCAGATATCTTAGAGGCACAATTGGCTATTGTCTGACTTACACTGGATATCCTGATGTTATGGAAGGTTATAGTGATGCCAACTGGGTCACTGATTCTAACAGTGTTAAGTCTACTACCGGATATGTATTCATGTTCAGTGGTGCTGCTATGTCCTGGAAATCCTACAAACAAACAGTGACTGTCAGGAGCACCATGGAGTCCGAGCTCATTGCTCTGGACACAACTTGCTCTGAAGCTGAATGGTTAAAGGATCTTTTATATGAATTCTCTATCGTGCCTAAACCCATACTTCCAATCTCAGTTCATACTGATTCAAGATCCACCATTGAGATTCTAAAGCAAGATAATACCAATAAGAAGATGAACAGACATATTCAAATCAGACTTAAGTCTGTTCAGCGCCTATTAGGAAAAGTTGTACTTCTGGACTTTGTAAAGTCCGAGAAGAATATTGCTGACTCATTGACTAAGGGTCTTTCTAGGAGTGTGGTCCTAGAATCATCGAGGGAGATGGGGTTAAGCCCATAGTAGAGTTCATCGACAGCGGGAACCCAACCTACTTGATTGGGAGTTGATTCCATGAAAGAGATTCAATGTGGTAGGAACAAGCTGGACAGGTGATACTCGTGTGGAGCATCGACCCGGATATGTTTATATCCTGTATGTAGTATTGTAACTACTACCCCTTCTCTATGGTGACGATGCTCTTATGATACAGCTAGGTAAGGATGAGTTTGATTCTTAATAAGTCCAACGCATGTAGTGTGGAAGGTAAACTATCCAGCTGTAGTACCCTTGGAGGACTTACCTACGTGAGAGGAACCGTGATGGCCGCGGTTGAGGGGCAGGGCTGACCTTAGAAACTCTCATGAGTCGGTTATTATGAGCATGACCTTTAACGCTCAACCCGCTCGCTCAATAGATGGAGACTTACTGTGTGTGTATTCTATTAATATCTGGTAAAAGAGGCAAGTTCCAGGCGTAGTCCACTATGTCTCTCAAATGACGATGAATTCACTAAGGAAGGTTCCAGGCGTAGTCCACCTGTCCCGAATTCACAGTATTATGTTACCCGATTTCACTCGTGTTTTATGATCTGGTGATTTGATTGTTATTTATTGTTGATTTGTTTTATCTTCTCTGAAACTCAAGTTTTGGAGGGACTGTTGGATGTGTTTTGAGTTGGAGGAAAAACTTAAGTTTCCCTCTTATTTGCCTTTGAGTTTAGTCCCACATTGGATAGGAGATGGGAGGTTAGGTAGTATATATACCAACTCCTCCCATACCTATTGTTATGAGTGTTGGGCCATGGGCCACATCCCCACACGCGCGCACACGCGCCGAACCGAACCGGTGCGGGTGGCGCGCGCCCACGACCTGCGGACACGAATGCAGTTCGATTCAGGGGCTTGTTGGACCTGCTACATTTTGTTGGTTTTTTATTTTTTATTTTTATTTAAAAATTCTGTTGAGATTTTTCGGGTAGAGTTGGACCCGTTCAAGAGAATCGGATCTGCACGTTGCAACCACTCGCGCATGATCACAGATTCTCTCGGGCTGTTACAAACGGAAAGATCTGCAGAGGGTTATAAATACCCTATCTCTGCACGTATCTTTTACAAGAAATAGAAATCGATTTGCCCTCTTTCTCCCACACAAATTTCTTACAGATATTCTGCTAAAAATAACTGTGTTCTTGCGATCGGGTTTTTGGTGTTTTCTCGACGCTGTTTTCCACTTAAGGGCAACAAACCTCCGTCTGAGCAGAGGCCTGACTCATCGTCCTGAGTTGGGTGCTGGTGTACTATCGGGGGAGATTTTACCGCTAGGAGAGGAGGCCACGTTCAAGGTCCGGACGAGAGACCGATCATCTTTCTTCTAGAGCAGTGCGTCTGCACGACTACGTCACCCCAGGCCAGCTTTTTGCTTTCTTTTAATTCTTTATTTTAGTTGCATGCTTAGGACAAGTAATTCATTAAATTTAAGAATTTATATTTATTGCATGTTTTAATTCAGTTAAATATCCTACAATAGCTACAACTCCATATTGTAGATGAACTCTGCTGGATTCTACCTTGGGTTTTCCTATACGATTCTCATTAAACTACCTCACAAAACATGGATTAAAATTCTGAGGAAAGTTAAGCTGAGCTGGCTTTCATTTTGAGATATAGTTTGTCAAACGAACAAATGGAGAAAAATTAATAACACAAACACTAAAAGAAATACGTAATCATTGCTGCTTAATTTCATATTTGCAATCTATTGGAATTTATTATGACGGATTGCACTTTATGTATTAGACTATCAATAAGTTCAAAAGTAATATAGTTTGCATTAGAACGGATTCTTTCCTCTTTTTTTTCCAAATGGAATAAGTTTTCTAATGAAACGATATAATAATCCCTTTTTGTTAATTGAATTGCCACGGAATTAAGATTCTTTTGTGTTTTTGTGGAGTAAAGAAAGCATATTTCTTTCATCGAGTGAAAGGGCTCCTGAAAGAAATTTTCAACAGACGTGGAGCTGATTTGAGGGTGTTTTCTTCTCCTTGTAAATAGAGAATTGAACCCTTTTAGGGTTTAAATGAGGGGATTGAGTTCTTGAGAGAATAATTGTAATTCTCTTATAAATCTTGTGTAAATTATCAATAAATCTCTCTCTCATGTTCCGGAGATGTAGGCATTTTGTCGAACTTAGTAAATCTCTGTCTACCTCTATTTGTGTGTTGTTAGTGGATTTAGGGTTGTGTTCTTTAGCTGGTTTCAAGTTCAACACTTTCATCAAGTAAAAGGCCTCCTGAATGAAATTTTCAATAGATTTGGGAATTTGAAGAGTCTCATCAGCAATGGGATACCAGTTGCTGAACAGGGTTTACCTGGAGATAGTGATGATAGAGTACATGCCATAGCTTCGGCACCTTACATATGCAGCTAATCAAATTTGTTGTCTTTCTTTATTTGCTCCTGTTTTATACCTATAACTGCCATGATATCTAAAACAGTCTCTGTTGAAATGTTACTTGATCATCTGCAGGTGTGGTTTAATAAGTTTTTTGATGATCGATACTAATGCTATGATGAGCTGTGTAGGTCATAGCTTAAAACATTTTGTTGGTTAAGCCTACAGCCATAGAGAACTTCACAGTACCTGCAGTTGCCATTAATATCTCTTAGGGATCTTTAACATCGTTAAAATAGCTGCTTAGTTATTCTTTTTCCTTTCTAATTACTCAATAAGCAGCTCTTTTTTTAATATTATCATAAAATATCATATACATTGAAGAAGGTTCTATTTGCACTACACTGTCAATTGCCCAAGTAAAAATTCTTCCATGAGAGGGTTATTTTTTGGGTAGACACCAGATTTGATTTGAATTCTTGATACTCATATCACCAATTTATATGAATTATGTTCCTTTATTATTTTGTAGTTTGGTTGTAATGGCCTTTCTGAAACTGCATCTTAACAAATCTTGACTTCAAAACTAATTTTGGATACCTCCTATTAGAATAATGTTTTGTTCTCTGATAGAACCACTTCTGGATTCTGTGGACAATTGATGGTTTCTAATTCATCCAAAAACTTCAAACGTTATTCTTTTCCTAAATGTTGAAAGTACATAAAACATTTGTCCCAGGCACATAGAACTTTCTCATGAGTACATTTTACTAAGATTTACGAAAGAGTACATTGGAAAACAAGGAGTACATTTTACTAAGATTGTTTTTTCATGTCATGTATCAAGGCATTGCCGTTCGTTTTGACCATATTCTGGCATTCGTGAGTCCTTTCTGCCATGTACATCATTTACATGTTGTCAATGAAGATGACTTCTATGTCAGAATTGCTAGAACTCAAGATAATAATTCCATCCTCGCTTGCCTCCGCCATATAGGCTTGGCAATTGGGGTTGGACATGAGTGGTATGACATTAGCGTCAACAGGAGACGATGGCGTGGTGTTCGGTTATGGCAGTTTGACTTAAATGGCGTCTGACACGAACAAGCAGCTCTTGGATGCAGTGGAGGGCAACAAGAAGAATGTCAGAAGGTCCTTGAGCTATCCAGGTGTCTTGCTGTTCTATCTGGTTGCTCTTGTTTTCTAGCCTTTGCAATGATTCATTTCTGGCAATTTCTTGGCATTGATTTTTTATCATCACTGAAAAACATAAAACACCTATCATCTGTATGTTTGTCGTATGCTGGCATTTCGAGCCATAGTTTTTCCTCCTATTGTTGCGCGATCTAGATCTGATCTGGTGTCCAAGCTCACGTTTTTTTTTTCCGAAGATAAAACTGTGAGACATAAGCCTCCCAACGTTTCATTAGAAGAGATTAATGAAACATTCTCAACGGGAGAGATACAAATACATATATGTAATAACACATATATGTTGATTCCTCAAAAGAAAAGAAAAAAATAAAAGAAAAGATAAAACCCGAAATCAAGACATGTCGTATATTGCAAGTATATTTAGTAGAATACATGACATAGTTAAACACGTCGTCCTGTATTAGTAGCGGTTAAAGTATAATCCATCCATCGTGCCGAAAGATTCCTTAGACAATTGAAAAAAATTGGACTCTTTCCTTGACATGAGACATCAACATCTTTGTTGTCATTCAATGATCAATTCACAATAGTCAATCAATCTATCTTGTTTTGATATCCTAATCCTTTCGTTTGCATCGAAAACAAGTTAGATTGTAACCCTCTCCTAATCGATAGGAACCCCATGTATCCTTATCGAGAAATGAATAGAAAGAAGAAGTGAGCAGAATCCTCCAAGCCACACTCGAACTGTATTTGATACTGATCACATCAATGTACTCAATTTCCCTATTTCTCTCCTCCAAGTAAGAAGTGAACTATCATCAAGTCTGAATTTCGGTCCTTCTTCTGCTTTACAAAAAAAATCTTATCATGCAAATATATATATGCTTATGAAACACAAGACTAGGACTAGCACTAATCTGATAACCCTTTTGTGCACCCTGCCGTTGTACTTGATAACATTTTCCAAACATATCTTATTGTTTTGTATTTAGATATGGAAGAAGAAATTGGTTTGGATCCATTGATCTCTAATTGATCTCCAGGAGGTCTAATTTTTTTCTTCCCCTGGTGTTGATATGGATTGCTTGGTGCCTGTTAACAATTAGTAGAAAAATGAAGTACGACTCTTCTCTCCAAATTGATTCTTTGAGCAGTCCTTAAAGTCATGTTTTTTTTTTTAATTTGATATCTGACAATTAATTCTCCACGCACTTCTGAAATAAAAAAAAAGAATCCTGCGGTTTTGGATTACATGTCTTTTAAATAAACTAAAACCGAAGTGAAATATGGAGCTTTATCTAATAAGATTTTTTTTTGTGCAATGCAAAGTGTTTGCGTGTGTGTATTATTCTCTTGAGTCATTTTTGTAGTCTATCAAAAATAGTCATTTTATTATTTTTTGGAAAACAAGATCTAGTCTTATCTTGATTAAACTAACATAGAAGTTCCCTTCTATAGTCGCACGAGGATCTTATTATATTGTGTTTCTTGAGCCACATTGGCTCAAGAAAACACCCTACATGTTAGTCTAATAATAATCAATGTAAAATAATATTAGTAGTATAATTATCAGCTTAAATTCTGAAAATTATAATAGACTTTCACTCGATTTAAATTTAACAAAAACCTTAAAAATTGTAATAAAACTACCATGCACTTCTACAGAGATTTCAGAATTTTTCACTAAATTATCATAAAAAGTCATAAATCATGGTAGATTATTGTATCTTTTATTAAAAACATTGAAAGCAGCTTTTTGAAATTAAGCATTAATTATCATTACTCTAAACAACATCTTATTCCTGATGTCCCTGGCTCTTGAGCCCAGTAGAGCCCGAGCCATACATCCACTGTGACAGCCAGACTGGGGATAAGACAAACTGCTAATCCCCAAAAAATTGGGAGTCCTCAAATATTATAGAATTTCACTTCCCAAAGAAATCAAGAAAATGGCTACCTGCATCCACTGCAGCTGCCCATTGATTTCCTCCCCTCACAAATCTTCTCTCTTCAACATCCAATGGGTTTCTTGGGTACCCAACTCCCCAAACCATTAGCAAAGTTAGAAGCAAGGGCATCAAAGATTGTAGGAAACCAACAAAAACAAGCACCCCTTCGACCTCTGGCTTTAGAGTTTGATGTGGGCTCTGGCCTGTGGATCCCTGGGCACCCAAGATTGACTCTCAGAGCAGAGCCTCTCAGCTCTTTGCTGCCTTTCTCTTCCCTTATTTGGTTTTCTTGTCCTACATCACAAAGTCCAAGACTGCCACCAAGCTCACCCTCGTTGGATCCTACTTCTTGCTTGCTTTTGTTGGCGCCACAAGTATGCTTCTTTGTCCCATTTTTATCTTGTCTATGAAATATTTGATGGAATGCCTGCACATTTTGTAGGTGCTCGTCTTATTTATTTGCTGTTGGAATTTTCTTGTAACTTGTTTTGGGTCTTTTCCTTGGTTCGTGTTGTGATGATAATGGCAAGTTATACTTTATATTGTAAATTGATTATTTCTGTTCATGAGTCTATTTGGCGGGGATGTTGAAAATAGAGAATGTTGATTGCTGCAAGGGAAGATGAAAATGCATTTTTTTTTCTTCTTCTTTTTTTCCCCCCTTTGTTAGTTTGGCACATATAACATGGCTCATAGAATTCTATTAATAGTTGCCTAGGAGCTAATGTTACACTAAGTACATGAGTTGAGTTGCAGCTAATTAAGCATATATAAGTCATCTCACTTTTGATATTTACTTGTAGCATGGGTTCTTCTCTTTAAATCCTGTGTCCTTCACTTTATGATATTCAAATTTCAAGTTAACTTTCAACACCTCCTCTTTATATGTAGGAAGAGAAGTGGAAAGAGAAGGGTATTGGATGATTCCTCACTTTTTTGCTTGGTCTCTCGAAAGAAGATCCTAATTTCTCTTTATTCCCAAAGCCTCTCTTAACATATATTATGTCTCCATCGAAGGCCTAATCGCCCAACAGCAGATTTAAAAAAAATCAAAGTCATTGGCTCTTTTGGCAAATATGTGTATGTTGCACTGATGCGGATATGAAATGGTACATATATACAAATATGAAATTTCTAAATTAGGATACATATACGTCGTGAAGCATCAACTACATACATTCATGGATATCTAATAAATTAGTGACACTAAATGGTTAAATACAACAATAGAATTTTGATGATTATATTATCTAAAAAATATTCCATATGCTAATTAAATCAGTGGTAATTTAGATTTCATGCTTACATACTTCATGTTGTTTTCAAAGATGAAACCCATTGAAGACAACACCAAATAAATTGATCTAAAACAAACACCTGTTATACAAACCGAACCACTCAATTGCGTCTGTGTTAATAGACATAAAGAGAGGTTAACAAAAACATAAAGAAAGACTCCTCATCCATTTAATAAACCTAGTGAACAAATACCCACTCGGTTATCAAAAAAGAAAAAAGGATCTTACCTATTTAATAGAGAGTTCATAATAGCTCTCCCTAATATGTGTATGCACGCGTGTGTGTAACCATCAGTGGTAAGCACTTGCATGTTATGGGGAGAACTATCAATTAAAAGTGGAGAAATAGTATGTTAGCTTGATGCCGGAGAAATTAAGTGTGGCATAGAGTTTCCAATCATTAGGTCTTTAGTGCTTCACCCTCTTCCTGATGTTCCAATTGGGACCCCATATCTTTATCATACCAAACCCCCACCCCCGTGTCTTCCACTTCTGTCGCTAAGGAAAGCAAGGCCTACTAGAAAAAGGAGCCTTTGTCTTTGACTGTTCAGTGTCTTTTGGTTATACGAAATGGCAACTTCTTTGATCTTTGGTTATTGATAAATTGGAGAAGGCAAATTTCTATTGATTCACCAAGCAATTACATCAATATATACAAGTGTGGAGCGGAAAATAAAAAAAACTATACACATCCAGATACAATGTACCACATGCTTATATACATGTATGCACGTACAAATACACTGTACCACATGTCTATATACAGGTATGTTAACACTTCCCTCAAACTCACGGTGGATCAAACACCGAGAGTTTGGATAAAACTTCACGAAACTGTTCAGAGGTTTGGGTCTTGGTGAATAAATCAGCTAACTGAGCTCTTGAAGGAACACAGGGAATAGTGATCTTGCCTTTCTCATATTATTGGCGAGTAATATGACAATCGACTTCAATATAGTTTGTTCGATTATGAAAGACAGGATTAGAGGCAATAGCAATGGCACCCTTATTATGAGAATATGAGTAACTATAGAGACGCCTATATCGCACAGGAGGTCATGTAACCATCGAAGCTCTAAGACAATATCCACCATAGCACGTATTCGGCCTTCGTGCTCGAGCGAGAGACAACATCCTGGCACTTGCTAAGCCAAGAAATGAGAGAGGAGCTCAAAAAAATATAGAAGCCTGTGGTGGAGCGACGCGTGTGTCAGGATCATCAGCCCATCCAGCATCAGAATAAGCGCAAAGAGAAAGTGATAAATTAGAACTGTATAGCAATGATCGAGAAATGGTACTTTAGAGATAGCGAAGCACACGAAGTAATGTTGAATAATGAGCTGAGGTGGGAGCATGAACAAACTGACTGAGGACATGAATATCCTGAGAAATATTCGGGCAACTAGTAGAAAGATATATGAGAGAACCTACCGGCTCTCTGTACCGCTAGGTTAGAGTAATAGAGTATCATCATCGCGTCTGAATTTGAGATGTAGTTTCATAGGTGTTTAAAATGGAAGAGGATACAAAAGTAGCAGGATCACTCAGGGTGGCACGATCAAGAAAATCAGTAATGTACTTCTGTTGAGATAGAAGAAAACCACGAGAAGAGTAGACACCTCAATGTCAGAAAAATAGCGTAGAAAGCTCCAATCGTTCATTTCAAACTCAGACTGAAGATACCGCTTTAGAGAAGTAATAACTGCAGGATCATTTTCGGTAATGACCTTGTCATCAACATACAAAATGAGAAGCACAATACCCTGGGGAGTGGATCATCGAAACATCGCATAATCAGCCATGCTATGTGAATAATAGCAAAGAGGAGAGATTGGCGAAAATGCTCATACCAACACGGGCGCCTGTTTTAGACCATATGCCAGTCGAAGTCTGCAAATATGCCCAAGTGGAGTAGTAACACCGGAAGGACGCTGCATATAAACAACCCCAAATAGATCACTATTCAGGAAGGCATTTTTAACATCTATCTGATAGAGTGGCCATTGACGGGCAGCAGCGAGAGCAAGAAGAGTGCATATATGTCATTTTTGTCACAAGGGTAAAAGTCTTCTTGTAATCAATACCATACTCCTGTGTGAATCTCCGGGCAACGAGACGAGCCTTGTATCGTTCAATAGAACCATAAGATTTGGTCTTGATTTTGTATATCCATTTGCAGCTCACTGGATTTACACTAGGCGGCAGGGGAACAAGATCCAAAGTATGGGTACGTTGGAACGACACTAATTCTTCATTTATTGCATGTTGCTATTCTGGAGATTTTACAACTTCAGAATAAAACTTAGGTTTTTGTGGAGAATGGAGGGCAGAGACAAATGATGAAAACTCAGGAGAATATGTAGTGTTAGCAGAGGCACAATATTAAGAGGTGACAATCGCGTGATAGATTTCGACAAGGAGGAGGCTGATCACCCAGGGAAGTCGTAACAGTTATAAGCAACAAAGTATTAGTAGTAGTAACATTCACAGATGGGAGAAGACTTAGTGAATGAATCATGTGGTGGTGGGGGTAGAAATGGGTAGAGGTATGTAAGTTGGAAAAGGAAGGGGGAAAGACTTGGTAAATGTGGTGGTGTCTAAAAAAGAGAGATTCTGGATGTGAGAAGAGAAGAGTAAAGTAAGGAACATTTTCAAAAAAAGAAACATGTCGGGCAATACAAAGTCGTTTGATAATGGAATCATGAGACCGATATCCTTTTTGTTTAAAGTTATACTTGAGAGAGATGCATTTTCTAATTTTGAAAGAAAGTTTATCCCGCTCATAAGAAGGAAGGAGAACAAAACAAACACATCCAAAGGTATGAAGAGAATAATCAAAGGAGTACTCATGCATGCGAGAGTATGGAGAGATATTAACAATAACAGATGATGGGGTGATGTTAATGAGTAGAGCTGAATTTAAAAAACTTCTGCCCAATAAGATTGGGAATAGACGCAGAAAGCAATAGTAACCGTGTTATCTCAAGAAGATGTCTATGTTTTCGTTTAGTAACCCCATTCTGTTGATGTGTGGGAGGACAAGATTGCTGAGAAATAATGCCATATGATTTTAATACATTATTCATAGAGGAGAAAAATATTATTTAACTCCACCAGATCGAAAGACTTTTATACTTTTGTGGAATTGGGTATGAATCATGTTTGTGAAATCAATGTAGATTTGTTATAGTTCAGATTGATTTCGCATGAGATAAACCCATCTGTATCGAGAATAGTAATTAACAAAACAAACTTAATAATTGTAGTCAGAAAGAGATAAAATAGGTGTTGAACCCCAAATATCAGAGTGAACTAAATCAAAAATTTCAAAGTCATGTAATTATTGAAAGTAAAATGCACAACAATTTGTTTTAAAAATAATAAATTTCATAATTATTTGAGATAGAAAACTGAAATTTTCCAACATACCAGAATCAGACAAAGCTTTTAATCTAGAACTAGATAAATAGCCCAACCGACGATGCCATAGATCGAAGGTGACAGAGAGGCTCACTGCGGGATGTGGTGACAAAGTAAGGTGTAGATACTCCAATTGATACAAGTCGTTGACCTTACGTCTTGTCCTATCCTTTCAGCCAATATGATCCTGTACGATACAAGAAGTGAGTGTAATAAGATATTACAATTACAATTAGTTATTTTGCCAACAAATAATAATTTCATGGTAAATTTTTGAATGCAGAAGACAGAAGATAAGGTGATTCTACTCGACGGGTCGAAAGTAGGAGTGATGTTACCAGATTGGGTGACTGCAAGAGGTACATCATTAGAAATGTATATATAAGTGGAATCAGAAACAAGAGACTAGTGTGTGAGAACAGAATAATCAAAGGTCATATGGTGAGTGACACCTGAGTCAAATATCGAGAGAGTAAAACCTCCAGAGGTGGCAGACATGGCACTGAAATCAGATGTCGAAGATGGTCCAGTGATAACTAGGTTCTGTGCAAGATATGAGGCAATATATGAGAGCAGATCAAATGATAAAGATCTTACTGAGGGTTGAAGAGTTAGTGCAGGTGTAAAGGCAGTAATTGAGGACTTGGGAACATATGGGCCATGGATCTTTTCTCGTTTCGGGCAGGTGGAAACCACATGACCGAGTTGTTTGCAATACCGATATGTAACCTGCTAAGTCTGAGTTGAGGACCCACAAATCTGCTGTCCTCGGTTCATTGGTCCACGAGATGGTGACCCATGATTCAGGGGGCCATGAGAAGTAAGGGGATAATGTGGGGCTGCAAGAGTAGCGGGTTCGGAGGCTGATTGAACTGGAGCAGGTGATGATGATAACATTTCGAGACGTGTCTCCTCACATGTGAACTCTGCCACTGATTCAGTGAGACTGGGAAGCGAATGACAATGAAGAATACTGCCACGTAGTGCCTCAAATGTTCGGGTCAGAAAATTAAAAATATGTATTATAAAATTTCTTGAATCAATGAAAGATTACAATAATTTCAAAAATTTTAATTACAAGAGAGAGGAGATATTCAAGCTCAAATCTGCTATTTATTTAATGCCGGCTTCTTTACGTAGCAGTAAAAAGTGAATCTTGTTTTCCATTGACCGGTGAACGTCAAGCTTCTTCAAAACTTTTCTCCTTGGATCACTGATGGAGTAGCATAACTCCTATCAAATGAAATCTCAAAGAGATTTAGGCAAAACTTGAACACAACAAGTTTGTGTAGAAGAGTCAAACTCTTTGTAATGCTAATATTCCTCAGCTGAAAATCCAACCCCTTTTCAATAGCAGCTTTAGCTATTTATAGGGGTTTTAGGGGTAAAACTGTTCCCTACAAGTCCTCTATAATGGGATTAACTCCCCTCATTACGTAGGTAGTAATTGACCCAGTAATGAGGGCAGTTACAATTGCGATGCATGGCTCATTTGCAGTTGAAACGCGGGCTTGGACTCTGCGTTTAGCCATTGAGATGATGCTGGACGTGGGCCTCGAGCTCCTCATTTGGGCACTGCTGTGGTGTTGAACATAGGCTTCGAGCCCTACGTTTTGGTGCTGCAGCGATGTTGAGACGCAGGCTTCGAGCCCTGCGTTTTGACATTGCTGTGGTGCTGAGACGTGGGCTTCGAGCCCCGCGTCTTGGCACTGCACCAATGGCTTTGATCAGCCTTGTGTATGAAGTATGGACTCTGCATTTGATAACTTTGTCTTCAGTGATTTTTAGACAGTTTACAGAACTCCCTCCAAAGTTTTCAAAACTCCGCGGTTGACTGGGACAGGTTTCGAAACACTTTGGACTTTTCGTTTGGCAGCGAGCTCTCAAGGCTAGACTGGCGATCTTCTTGAGCTTGATCTTGTCTGGATTTCGGTCTTCGTGAGTGTACTGTTAAACTCTTTGAAGTCATCAGAGATGATCATCGTGAGTGTCTAGAGACGCAGTTCAGACCTCATCGGTGCTCTGAGATGGTTGTTGATGTACTATTGAACCGGAAAAAATCGTCAACTGCTTTTACCAGTGTACTGTTGAACTGATTGCAAAAGCAGACACTGAACACAGGTTTTGTAGACGCAAAGATCGTGTTGCCTTGGAGACGCGTACCTCCTCTGAAATACAAACGCGACTCTCATTCATTGAAGAGACGAGAACATCGAAGTGGAGACGCGGCTCTCACTTTGTTGAAGAGACGCAGCTCTGTTAAAATGGAGACGCAACTCTCTTGTTTTGTCAAGACGCGAGCTTGAGAATGACGCGGTCTTTGAAGTGAAGACACAAATCTCACTTTGTTGAAGTGACGCAAACTTTGAAGTGGAGATGCGGACTTCTCTTTTCTGAAGGACGCGGTTCTGTTAAACGCGAGACTCGTGTTATGGGTGCGATGCCACGTGTCTGGCAAAGCTGAAGAGATGTGGCTCTCTTTAAACGCGAGACTAGCATTCAAGATGCGCTGCCATGTGTCTGTCGATGATTGGTCTCGAGATACGGGCCGCGTATCTCGATCAATCAGTGCGTCTATAAAAAGACAACAGTCTTTCAAGAGTCATTATCAGACTCTTTCTACTTCATTGAACTCTGCGTCCAGAGTTTAAGAACTTAGAAAAGTTTCGAGCTTTTTCTTCCTTTTCTCCCTTCTCCAAAGAATTTGCCATTAAAATGGCCTCAAAGACCAAGCATGTGGCTTCTTCTTTGAGTGATGTTGCTTCAGAGGTTCAAATATGAGGTTTTTTCACGCAGGAGGCCCCCATTTCAGGTAATAAGGACTGGCTTTTGCCATTAAAGAACTCGAAGAGTTGTCTTAACTCTTTAAGTTTCGTTTTGAAGTTGAACCGCCAACGCGAGGCTCATGCCTGCGTTTGATTCACAGATGCAACTCTTGTGCTGATAGGCAAGACGCGGGTCTGATGACCTTCGCCTCTTCGCTTCGTTAGCCTGAGTCTTAGTTTGTCTGTTGAACGCGAGTTTCACTGAGCCTTGCGTTTGATTCCGACACTTAGAAAATTTTTAAAGTGGTGAAATTTAGACGCGGACTTCATGTGATCCTCGCCTCTCTTGAGGTTTGACGCGGGTCTCACTGAGTCTCGCGTCTGATTCCAACACTTAGAGAAATTTTTAAGTTTGTGGAGTTCAGACGCGGACTTCACGTGAACCTCGCGTCTCTGAAGTTTGACGCGGGCTTCACTGAGCTCCGCGTCTCAGTCATTAGACGCGGGTCTGATGTGAGTCTCACATCTGAGCTTCAACACTTGACAATTTCTAGGCTTTATAATCGCTAATTGTTGTGTTGTCCTTTTTGCAATGTGATACTCTTCAAACCCTCTGTCTAAGAAGTGTCATTTTGGACATGTAGATGGGGCCGATCTTAACCTCATGTTCGTGCTCCGGAGGACCGCTCCAGTATTTGTCCCGAAGTCAAATGAGCGTCGAAACAGACTCAATAATCCTAACATGCTGACGCTCTGGGAGATCATGACGGATGGTCGATTCGAGTCTGACTCTCGCGTCGCACTTAAGAAACCAGACTACTTTTTCGGCGACGCCATTACTGAGGATGACAGGATCTTATATGACGGGGACTACAAATGGCTCTGTCAAATTGGGGACAGGAAGTTCTTTCTTCCCAACATGGAAAGGATGTACCCCTTGGCGTATCTGCAGCACATGTCGGTACGTCGTACAATGGAGTGGGATCTCTCTAAGTCTATTTCCGATGTCTCCTTAGGCAAACTGGGTGTGAACGAGGCTTATTCAGCCGGTCACGGGAGAGAAGCGCTTGGGTTGCAACCTGAACTGGTCAGGGCGAGTACCTGACGGGGGAGACTCCCCTGTTAGCCGCCATCTTTATCAACCAATTTTTGAAGGCGAGGGGCGACTTTCCCACCGATTTTCGTCTACTCGGGTGGGTTCATTCCTCGGATAAGTCGGGATGGGGCAAAATGGTGGGCTTTGTTCTTACAGAGCTCGAGGACAAGTAGGTGGGACTGTACCAGATTGTCAGGGACGTTCAATATGGCATCCTGCAGAGCTCTCACCACTTCTATGGTGTCATGGAACGTTACAACCCATGGACATGTACGTCCTTCACCCCAGTTGGAGAGATAGGGCTTGCTATCCATGAGTTGTATGAAGTCTCAAGGCTGGTAATTGAAGATGCCCCCTATGAAGAGTACGTCCCGACCACTGAGGAGTTACACTTGTTGAAGAAGGATGATCCTAAGGTGTATGAGACTTACTGGGAAGTGTTATGCCACTTTCACATCTGCGGGCAGACAACCGACTGGAGGAACAGGGGTGTTAAGCAGATGTCCTGGGCGAGCTATCTCTTCAACGACATAAATGATAAGTATGTCCCAGTGACTCGTCTGGCTCCTAGCACTAATGAAGAAATTACAAAAAGAATCAATGCTTCCACCAGCTCATACACCACAGACTCCAATGAGGATACTTTCAAACCGGACACGGTCTTTGAAAGTTTCGATCATCAAGCCAAGATCCTGATATCTGACCGGGCTCTGTTGGCGAGCTTCCTCATGCTGTGGCTGAAACGATGCATGGTGCCGACGCTACCGCACGAGGTGATCGTCGCCGATATGGTGTACCTGGCAGTTTTGTTGGCGCACGGGAAGTCGATTTCTCTCCTTCCGGCTATAGTAATCGGTATCCAGAGCGGCTTACGGGTGTTTGCCAAAAAATCTATGTCAAGTGGAGGCCATTGTAAACTCCCAAGGCAGGCCGATCATGGATTCAGAGGGGAGGCCAGAAGTGAATACTCCCAACCCTAGAGTCGAGCTCCCTTACACATACCTGATGGCCATACCTGATGGCCTGGTATGTTATGCATTGCCCTTCGCTGATGACAGCAGTGTCTCCCTCAGAGGGCTTCGCCCCTTTCATGTAGCGGTTGGAAAGCTCAAACTGATCGCAGTACTACATGTTCTATGTTCGGAAGGCTATTCTGAGCACCTCGAGCTATCAACTCGACCAATGCTTCCCTGAGATCCCTGATGCATCATACGGGGACAAGTTTGCCGACCTTGCAGGCCCGGACGAGCTCACACGGCTACCTTCCGGAGTCTTCTGGTGGCTCATCAATATCCAGCTCGGATACTTGATCTTCTGGCAAGGTGATTCCTGCACGATCGAGCCTCACATGCCCAACTATTTTGCCAGGCAGTTCGATTATGATCAGTGATATGTCGGCAACCCCAACACTGATCTTCGCTTCAGCGGCAATCTGTTTGAAGGCGCCCGGACATGGTACTACAATGTAACTGGGGGGACAGGGGCCGTCTTCAGTCCCCTCATAAGACGCCCAATTGTTATATGAGTTTCGGCTTCTACACTTGGTATTCTATTGCCAGCAGGTTACCGGGCTTCAGAATGAATACTTCTTGTATTAAGAGTATCAAGTCTTCATACAAAGCAAAGTCGGGTTCCAAGGGCAATCAGATGCGGGGGATGAGTGAATACATGGAAGCAAGAGGGAGGCCGGAAGGAGGCCGCAGAACAGAGGCAACTCCAGGGTCGGAGTCCAGAGCAGAAGCTGTAAGGATCAGTCCACTAGAAGGACTCGGCAAGATGTGCCTAAACGCCCCCAGGCTTTTGCTTCCAAAGGTGAGCCTAGCCAGAAGAAGACAAGAACAGGGTCTGAGGCTGCAGCTTCAGCACAAGTGCCGAGATAATCCTCTCTGGTATAGAGGAGCAGGAAGAAGAAGTAGTCCTGGCTCACGTCTCCTGGGTTTGTGCAGCAGGGGCCCCGCAGTCCTGATGGAAGTAGAACCTGCAGGCCAGTCTGTGGTGACTGAAGGGGCGATAGCTGCGGAACCGTTGGCTGCGGAAGTGACGGAGGAGGCTGAAGTTGAAATCCTAACTCAACCGGCAGTTTCAACTCAGTTGACAGTCTCCTCAGCTCAAGAAGAAAGGGTGGAGGTGCAACTGCCGGGCTCTCCTAGCGTCTTGATGCCGATTTCTCGGATTGCGGAGCCCAATCCTATCACTGGGGTTCTCAGTGGTAAAGCCCCAGCTACGGAGGCCTCCTTCATTCAAGTGTCGTCTTCATCATCCAAGGAACAGGTTGACTTCTCAGGAGACGAGTACGATTTCGGTGATTAGCCTGCTCCTTCTGACACCAGTAAGTATTCGCACATCTCTGAGGAAGAGATGCAGGTGGATGTCCCTACAACGGCTCCACCATCAGGAGAGATCGCCACCACCGAGGGTATTTCGTCTACCTCACTTAATCATTGCTCCATTGATTTAGATAAACATTGTTTTAATGCTTCGTTTGCATGTCACCTACAGGAGTTGCTACTGTGCCGAAGCTGTGACGTCCTCCTATATCGAGGAGATGATTGAGGAACTGGTTCAGTCAGTGAGCCTTAAAGTTCCTGCTACCGGCACGATCCCTGAGGGTACAACCACCGTGACCGGGAATCCTCTTCCCAGAGCAGCTTACCGAAGGATCTACCATCTTCGGATCCTCAGCTTGGTAAGAGAATAAAGATTTTTTATACGCTCTCATTCTTATTGTTATTGCTAACATGGTCATTATAATTGCAGAGAGTACCGGGGTGACTCAAGTGGAGGAACCTATGGCAAGCACGACGTAGGAGACAGCGTACTTCATACTTCAACGGATGAACCAAGTCTTGTGAGGTCTGCTCCTGTAGTTGTTACACTGGAAGCTGCCACAGGTACAGTCCTGAAGATGCAGGTTACAACTTTGGTGTTGAAGGAACCTGCTACTGGCCTTGCGCCTGCGCTAAGTGAAACGGTTTCTGCCCCTACAAACACCATTCGCACAATTATAGAAAGGGAGTCCGAAAGAGTTAGCTCCAGCGATGGACATCATGGAAGAATTAGCTCATCAGATGGTCTAACAATTCTTCACTTCAATGAAGTATTACATTGAGTTGGTTCTTTTCGAGAGAAGTTCCTTCGAGTTTACCCGGATGCTCTTTGAAAATCAGATCGAAAACATTCGTCATACTGGAGGTTCGGGTCAGGCTAAGGCATATCTGATACTAGTCGAGCAAGTGGGGATATGCTTGAAGGAACTGAGAAGCATGGAAAAGGCTAATCCGGTGGATGACGGCTGGCTGATGCTAAACAAGCTCCTCGTTGCTCAAGAACGCGAACGGAAGGAGATCGAGGAGCAAAGCTGAGGAGGCCCGTCACTTCAACGAATTACAGACAGCTAGTAGAGATTGGTTGATGACTGCAGGGAATCTGCGGTCATTACAATGCAGAGCAAGTCATAGCCGATGCTCAAGCAGCAATTGTCAAGGCATAAGCCTTGATTCAAGTTAATAAGTAGAAACTTGCCGCTGCTAAGAAGAGGCTGGAGGAGCTAAAGGTTGCCAAGAAGTAGGTTCAAGAAGATCTCACTACTCGTTCTTCCAAATTGGAATCTTTTCAAGCACAACTTGCTACGAAAAAATTCTGTCGAAAGAAGAATTGAGAGTTCAAGCTTTTGTTGAAGTTGAGAGAACCCGCCAACATGAGATTCATCGCCTCCGGGACCAGATTCACTCTGTGGCTGAGCGAGCTTAGCCCTTTTGTATCTCCCATTTTTTTTGTGACACTCAATTTATCAAATAAGAGAGTGTTTGTATCACTTTTATCATTTTGGTATAAATAATAAAAGTTATCAATTTTTTTCTCGTCTTTATTCTTTCTTTTATGTTTGAGAATCAGACGGATTACTTGTTGTGTGGGAGAACGTAGTTCTCACAGACGCGGTTGTTGCGTTGAACAAGTGAGGACGCGAAGACGCGACTCATGCTTGTAAAAACGCGGGTCTCGCTTGATGAGGAGACGCGCGATAGAGACGTGGTTCTTGGCCATAGTCAAGAAGTCGAGCTTCGTGTATTTTCAATATTTCAAGGAGTGAGTGCAACCTTTCGCTGAGTAAGAGAGACTTCTTTGTACTCTTTTATTTTAACACTCAATCTTATTGGATAAGAGTATTTTGTATCACTTTCACATTTTTGAATATTTTCTGCCTTCTTATTTGTCTTGACTTCTTTTTGCATTGAAAATTAGACAAGTGAAAGCGATTATCTTTGATTTGCTAGAGGTGTGATATTTAACTTAGCAACTCAAAATTAAAAAATTCTATTTAAGGAATTTAAAAAGGTTACTGTCGGAGGTGTGATGTTAACTTAACAGGAGATAGAGTTTACAATATGAAGCAAATTGGATTGTCAGAGGTGATATTAACATGACAAGGAGTTGAATGCTAGAGGTGTGATATTAACTTAGCATTTAATGTTTCTCTTTTTCAGTGGAGAAAAATTGAGAGAGTCACCTGTAGACTGTATAAAAATCACTGAAGACAAGTCATCAGAGAACAGAGTTTACGCGAGGCTAATCATAGCTACTCGTGTAATGCCAAAACGCAGAGGTTCAAAGCCCGCTTCTCGACATTACTGCAATGCTAAGACGCGAGGTTCGAAGCCCGCGTCTCGATATCATTGCAATCTCAAGACGCAGAGCCTGAAGCCCGCATCTGACAGAGTTCGAAACCCGCGTCTAGAAAGGTTCGGAGTATGTATCCAAAACGCGAGGCTCGAAGCTCGCGTTCCGACTACAGAGAAGCTCTGCGTCTCGGTTATAACTGCCCTCATACTGCGTCAATTACTGCCCACGTAATGAGGAGAGTTAACCCTCATTATGGAGGGTTTTTAGGGGACAGTTTTTACCCCTGAAACCCCTATAAATAGCTCAGTCTGCTATCGAAGAGGGATCAGAATTTTTGTCCGCAAGTCTTGGAGAAAATCAGAATCTCTAACTGAGGAATATAAAAGAGTTCAACTCTTCTAATAACTTGCCGAGTACAAGTTTGTTTTTGCCTCAAGTCTCTTTGAGATTTTATTGGACAGGAGCTGTGCTACTCCGTCCATAGTCTGAAGAGAAGATTCTCAGAAGATTGTGACGTTCACCCGGTCAACGAAAAACAAGATTCACTTTTCACTTCTACATCAAGAACACAACATTAAATAACGAGAAGATTTGAGCTTGAATATCTTCTCTCTCTTGTAATCATAATTTTTGAGGTGGTTGTAATCTTTCATTGATTCAAGAAAATTTTATTACGATCCTCTAAATTTTTCTCGGACCAAACATCACTGTCATAGGTGTAGCGTTTAACTTAACATTGGGGTGAATGCTAGAAGTGTGATATTAACTTAGCATTTGACATCTCGGCTTTGATAAGAAAGCTCGATGGAGGATCATTGTCATAGGTGTAGTATTTAACTTAACAATGATTTGAACACCAGAGGTGCGATATTAACTTGGAATTTGAAATCCCGTTTCCTGTGGGGAAAATCGAGATAACCCAAGAAATTCTACTCCAGTTCATCTGGCTGAGAATCAACAGTTAATCAATGCAATGTTGTTCATTCATTGAGATCGGAAAAGAAAGTTTATAATCAAGTGTCAATATCATCCAATCCCATTCAGGACAATAACACGAGCATCCACTTCATCTAGCTCCAATCCTTTCAAATCTGACGAATCTAAAAAAGACGTCAGCCAGTCAGGTGCACAAGTTTATAGTATCATTTTCAAATAAGCTGAAGAATAACAAGCAGAATGCAAACATGGATAAGATAATTGAGATCTTCAATCAAATGAAGATAAATATGTCACTTCTTGATGCCATCCAACGAGTCCCATATTATGCAAAATTTCTTAAGGACATGTGCACCAAAGACTAATGTGCTCAAGAAAGTCTTCTTAGCTACTATTAGCAAATTACTGTCGGGTCCAATCCTTGTCAAGTATAAGGATATGGGTTGTCCCACTATTATCTGTACTATAGGACAAGCCGAGATTAGTCTTGCACTTCTTGACCTGG
This sequence comes from Agave tequilana, assembly GCA_038442645.1. Taxonomy (NCBI): domain Eukaryota; kingdom Viridiplantae; phylum Streptophyta; class Magnoliopsida; order Asparagales; family Asparagaceae; genus Agave; species Agave tequilana. The sequence goes on from JAVJIF010028961.1 coordinate 39,120, forward strand.
GAGCAAGTTGAATCAACAACTCGGGTTGGGCGATCTTAGTCCAACTCGAGTCACCATTCAACTGACTGATCGGTCAGTGAAAGTTTCAAGAAAAAAATTATGACGTCCTTATCCGGGTCAGGGAGTTTATCTATCCCGTTGATTTCATAGTTCTTGAGAACAACCTATATCCAATCCTAAGGCTCAAACTCCCGTTAACTTTAAGAAGGGATTACAAGAGTTATTCTTTTCTCTTGGATATCTCTCTCTCACAAGAGTACAAGCCTTGCCTTGAGGAGGCTTCTTCTTGGATGATTTTGGGATTTTAACAATACTCTCTCTAAAGGTATAAATATAGGCCTTTCACCTCCTAGTCCTTATAGGAATACAACTCCTATTCACCATCACAATTTCCCATTTACGAGTTCGAACCCAAGTAGAACAACACCATATATGCATAGTCCTTGTTAGTTCCCGAACCTGCAGTAATTTTTTCTTTGAGTCCAGGCTTGAATTCCTATCTGAATTATGAAACCGAATTATCACATGTCTTTGACATGGTCAAAGTCCTCATTGGTTGTTCATGAATCCAGCCTGTGCTTGGTTCCAGATTTGCAGAGCAATCCTTCTTGCGCTTGATATTAATTTCCTTGGTCCAAATTCAAACCAACTGAATCATGGCCAAGGATCTGCCATGTGTAAAATCCATGTCATTACTTTTTCGAACCTTTGTTGTCGTGGATTGTGTAACCATATGTGGACTTATTATGGTAATTGTATTAACATGTATGATTAATCCTGATTCCTCTTCTTAATCTCTTTTGAATGCAAGACATATTTCTAACAAACTCCACCTTGGCTTGTGTTTAAACAAGCTCATGACAAAGTCCAACCTTTATTTCTCACACTCCCTTAACTGTCTCCCTCCCCTCTCTCCGCCTTCACGACTTCCACCTGAGGCTGTGTGCCACTCTCAATTCTTGAACCTGAACGAAACTCAAAGATTCCTTGAACTTCTCCTTATGAACTAAATTTTTCAATACACTTTTCGGATTTTTTTACCATATCATTCGAAGCACTACTAGTCACCATGCTACCGACCATCTTGTACAAGTTATATGTCGCAGTTCTTTGATGGCAACTGTAGCTCTTTTTATCACGTTGAAAGTTGTATCATCTCCTGAATTTTTTCATCCTGCGCCTCCCAATACAGGTTCTTCTTTAAATCCGGAACGTGTATCACGTTCATCAAGGTTCGCACCTTCCCGTCAAACATCTTCAACTCAATAGTCTTGCACCATTTCCCATTAGGATTGTTCCTTTATTGTAGTCTTTTTAGGTGCAAAACCAACTCTTGTTTGGGCACATGTGATAAGAGCAACCAGAGTCAAGGAATCAATCATCAGAATGTCTACCCTTCGCAGAGGCTATTAGCACGTCTCACGATTCATCTTTCCCCCTCTTTTATACTGGCTTGACTTATATGCTTCTTCGTGTTGCTTGGCTTCTTGTTTCGCTTTTTCTTCAACCTTGTTTCATAGATTCTGCAGTCCTTCATTACGTGACCTGGCTTGTTGCAGAAATAGGATCCATCATCGTCGTCACTTTGATGAAAAGATGAGGATTCAAATTCAAATCTTGACTTCCTCCTTCACTTCGTGTGATCTCCCTCTTTTCTTAGCAACCAAGCCCAACGATGTATCCTCCTCTAAATTTGGTCAATTCATAATCTCATTACTCAAAGATTTGACCTCCTCTATCTCAAGTGTTTCGGTTCCATACAATATGGAGGTTACGAAGTGATTGTATGACGATGAGAGAGAAACAAGAAAAAATAGTCATTTATCCTCCTTTTCTAATTTAACTTCAAGACAAAGTAAATCATTAACTATTCTATTGAAGGTATTCATGTGTTCAAGGATGGTGTATCTTCTTTCATGTGGAGGTTTTGTAGAGTTGCTTCTTAAGATAGAGCTTGTTAGACAAGCTCCTTGTCATATAAAAGCTTTCTAACTTCAACCATAATCTTGCAGCTGAAGTCTCGTTCATGACATTATACATCACCTCATCTGTCAAGCATAGCTCGATAGTACCAACCATCATCCATTATGTTCCCAATTTGCATCAGTCATGCCTTGAAGTTTGCTTTCCTTACCATGCAGTACCTTGAGTAATCTTTTTTTTCGCTAGAAGCGCCTTTACTCTTCTTTGCCATAAGAAATTTTTTTCTTCTACCATTGAACTTCTCCACCGCGAATCTTCTTGTAACGCCCCGATCCTAAAGATACGGAGACGTTATGGCGACACATATACGCAAGAAAAATACCCCACGTATACACGTTAAGCCTCAATTGTAACCTGAACAAGCTATAAATCAGAAACTAAAATAATCATCGATCACTGCAATAATACATATAGTCACCCACGCATGATATCATATGAATCAAGAGCTAGAATAGTGACTGGAATAAGAACTGAACTGATATGACAAGAATCATGAAGTAATATGAAAGCTAAAAAGATAAGAGTACCAGAATAGAATAGGAAGAAGCTCCAGCTATTCGCAAAGCGTACCGTCTCATCGAATACCTGCACAATAGAAACAATCGTCCAATATCTGGACGTGCAAATCCAGGGTCGTCAGAACGCGACCATAATGAGTGTGTGTGTAAAGGGGAAAGAACTCGTGCAGAAGAAACAATGTGCATAAATAGTAGTAAGAGCAACAGTAAATAGAAAAGGCTAAATAACAAGATAAATAGCTGAACAGTAATACACATGATAATAACATGAATAAAGGTAGAATATAACTGGCACAACTGTAAATATGCAATCAATGTCAAGGCGTGTAATCTATCACATGTCACTAGGTTGGTATCTAAATCTGGTCATGGTTACATCATATTCCTATCATAGCATACATATACACAGTCAAATGATTATAGTCAGTCACAACACATTATAACAGTTTATTATCATTTATTATATCAGCGAACACCAATTGCCACCTGTAATAGACGCATCCCATACTACGCCTACTACATGTGTCAATCAGGTCCTAAGTTATTGAAACTGATTGGTTGGAGACATTGTCCATGCTTTAGGTGGGTCCCGTGCATACCCGGGACCACGGCCCAGACTCCTGGCGCTGAACCAGGACCTACCGCAAGGTAGTCAGGAACATGTAAACAGGAACAAGTACATGTATAACATGTATAACAGGAAACATGACGGGGTGCCAGTCACCCCACGGGAACCCTGCAGTGGAACCCTCTTTCGGCTGCGCAACCTAAATCCTAGGTCCACCCAAAATACGGACGCTGTCTCCTCCATCAATCTCCCCAATCCCAGTGTAAGTTGTTTGTTATCATGTTTTAGTTTATCAAGATTATTTAGTATACATGTTACTTAAATCTCTGGGATGACTCAGTGGTAGTCACGGTAACAATATCAACATGTGAAAGTCAGGGTACCGGTATAATAGGAATATAATATATATCAAGGTACAGGATACCGGTATAACAGGATATATAACAAGTGAACATGCGGGTGTTGTTACCGTGTAATATATTTCCCCAGCAAATTTTAGTAACATGAACATGATAGTTGTCAGGTAGATATATCAAGAATGTAGTCAGTCAAGTTTCTCAGGTAAATTAAGATATCCAGGCTGAGTAACAACCTACTGTCAAGAATAGAACAATCCAGGCAAATTATGGAATCAACACATATCCTCAAAGTCGTTGATATATCCATCCTCTAAGTCATCAATAATCAGATCGATCAATAGCTATCATAGAACTCTGAACATATATTATAATCACCAATATCAATGAGAACACTTTCATAACAACTCTATCTCCCTAACTGAATTGATCAGTCACTATACATGAAGCACACGGTATGTCCTCAATATCAACAAGTCAACATACTCCATAATCATAACTACAGATGAAATATCCTCCAACAACATGTGGTCTAGAATATCTATTCTTGGTACTCAACATCAACAACATATCATCTAAACAAATCCCAATTGCCAACAATGTCCATCTCATCTCAATATCAGTCAGGCTCCAATGAAAGGAATAAAGATTCTGGATACTTCTAACTCAAGATCAATCTAAGACACAACTCAACTAATCCAGTCATATCTGATATGTCCTCAATTACTCACTAATAAAGTCTTGTCTAATTACTGATCATCATTCTATGTAAATAACATAAGTCCCTGGTCAATCCAAAGTCAACACAACCAGCTCATGATTCCAATAGTTCCATAATCATCAAGTTTCATTACACATCTAGTAATCTGATTCAATAATTGTTGTTCCAACATATGACCATAATCAGACACAGCTCTCTCACTCTAACAATCTAATCTGATTTCCAAATCCTCAAGGGTTCACACTTCTATTAAGATCAAACATGATATCCCAATACTCGGTGTCCAACATATCATAAACATGTATCTAAGTTCTAACATGATAAGTCAGGTCATTCCATCATATATCCATCTCAATTACCCTCATGCTACATCCTGATATGTCTACAACAATACTCTAGATATACATAGGACAAACATGGGGTTCTAACATGTATCAAGAATCATGCATATCATATTCATATACATCCAACATGTAAAAATAAACGGGAGATGACCGTCCGCCTTCATGCTCGGCGATCTCCACACATAAACATATAATCTAAGTATTCTACTCAACAAATACATCACATATAAATAATAGCTGCGATCACTTAATAAAAGAGAGAAGGAGGAAGAGACACTCACATTGGGGAATCTGCACGTTACCGGGCGAGTCGCCGTTACGGTCGCCGTGGCGCCGCTCTTCGCTGTCGGACTGCATAGGACGGTAGCCAGGATCCTGGGGAAGACCTGGCTGCAATCTGGAGGTCTCGCGCTCGCCGGAAGGGCCTGGAATCGCCGCTCGCTCGCTGCCTGTGCTACTGGTCTGGGTGGAATCTGTTGTGCGCGTCGCCGGGCGAGTCGCTGCCGCGGTCGCTGTGGTGCGGTTCCTTGCCATCGGACTGCATGGGAGGGTGGCCTAGACACTGGAGAAGGTCACCGCGATGGTCTCTGACGAAAGTCTGACGTGGATCAGGAGAACGACCAGCTCGCCCGAACTTGCGCAGATCTGGATCTGCTGCTGATCTGGGCTGGTTCTGGATCTGGATCTGCAGGCTGCTGCCTTCTCGCTGTTGTGGCTGATCTGAAGTGGAGAGGGGGTGCTGTTGCTTCGGTTGTCGCGGCCACGGAGGGGTCTTGGATGGATCTGGAGAAGGGCGCTGCTGCAGACCTGTAAGGGGCGGGTCTGCTGCTGCCCTTGCTGTTGCTGGATCTGGTGGTAGTGGCCGGCCTGCTGGACATGGAGGAGATGTGGCAGCCATCCAGAGAAGGGGAGGCGCTGCCAAGGGCTTGGGTATGGTGCTCAGCCATCAAGGGAAAAGGGGGAAGCCCTGGAGGAGATCTACGGCAGCAAGGAGGGGGATCTCGCTGGTGGTACACAGCCATGGTGAAGATGGGGCTGTTGTGTTGACGGCTGGAAGGAGAAGAGATAGATCTAGGTTTAGATTGAGATAGGTTTATATAGGATGAGTTGGGTTATAGGGTCTAATGGGTATTGGGTCCAAGTAGATAAAGGAGTATTGGCTATTGGGTTTGGGTTGAACCAAATAGGTATAGGATCAATAGATTAGGTTAATATGTAAATGGGCTTGGGTCAACTGGTTTAGGATCCAAATAGATAATTGGGCATAGGATTGGGAACGGGTCATGGGCCATGGAATCCAAACGGGCAATTGGGTATGGGATCACTAATGGGTATTGGATCTAAAAGAGGATAATGGGTAGGCACAAGGATACAAGGGAATATGGCATGAATAGGAATCAAGGGTAAAGAAATATACCACTGCAAAATAATCCAATCATTAGTAGCAACATTACCTAGTCAAAATAACAGTATAATAATACCAATAACAACTCGCAATACTTAATTACAAAAATAATAGAACACTAATATTAAATAAATAAGCATCGACAATAAAATAAGGATAACACTAATAGAAATAACAATAAATAACAATGGAAGAATAGTTTGCCGTTTACTATCTTAAATAAATTTTCCATACTTAATAATAATAACTTCTGAAAAATAATAAATTAACTTGATTAAATAAAAATACTCAGTAAATCAAAATAGATACTTGAAGAAAATAAAAATACAGTAGTATTAGATTAGGGATATTACACTTCTTGTCATCGTCGTCTTATTCGTCATAACTAGAAAAACTCGAATTTCTCTCGAGCAAATCTACAATCTCCTTGTATGTGTAAGAGAACCCTGAATCCGACAACCCTCGACTATGATAGCAGTTATTCGCTCGGAGTAACGAGCGCGGTTGATTACAAACAAGAACAAATCAACATGACCGAAGCCCATTAGGACAAAGACACATTTACTTTGATGGATATTAGGCGAATAGTCATGAACTCAATTTGACTCAAAAAAGGAAACCCCTGATGGAGTCTTTGAGTCCAGTTTTATTTAACTATATATATGTGTGTGCCCTGAAACTTGTCTGCAACACAAGTTAAATCTTTCACAATATCACCAATTTGTGTAAACTGTCTCGATTTATAGAATTAGAAGTCCACTTGTTACAACTACATATTAATGAGGTTCACACTACTGTCCTATATGTTCTTCTATTGCACCAACTTATTTTTTATTTAATCTTTCATGTTGTAATATCCCCTATCTAATTATACTGTATCTTTGTTTTCCTAAAGTATTTATTTTAATTTACAAATTCTTTTGTCAACTTAATTTATTATTTTTCTTCTTGTGATTATTATTAATACTATTAGTGTTGCTATTGTTACCGTTATTTATTATTATTACTAGTGTTAGTATTATATTATTTTGATATTAGTGTTAATGTTAATACTAATCTTGGTGGTGGTGGTGTTCTTCTTGTTAGCCTTGACCCAATACCCGCTAGCCTAAACCCAACACCCATTCTTCTATGGATCCCAACCAGTTGGCTTATGCCCACTACCCTCAAACCCAATACCCTATATTTATCATTGGAGCCTAACCCGCAACCGTTGTCCAAACCAAACCCATTAACCATACCCATACTCAACCCAATACCCACTCTATATATAATCTCCTCATGATCTTAACCTAAACCTAAACCTAATTACTTCTCCCAATCCCAACAACAACAGCCGCATCTCCCCTTTTCCCCTGCTCCTTGCGCAAGCACCAGCAACCCCAACAGCCCTTGCTGCGCACCTCCTCCCTTCCTCCGTGTGCAGCTGCAGATCCTTCCAACGGCAGCAAGTCAGCAACCCCCTTCGGCCATGGTAGCATTAGCAAACCACCACCTGAAGTGCAGATCCCCATGGCGTGCCAACAGCGAGCCAACAGTCCAGGCCGGCCACCAGCGGCAGCAGCAGATCTGGCGACAACCCCTTGTCCAGATCTGTGCAACACCTCCGACGAGCACCAGATCCCCTCCACGGCGACTCGGCAACACCGCCAACAGGCCAGCCAAGTCCCCAGCAGACCCGGACAGCAACCGACAGCCCGTGGCATCCTCCAACAGCGACTCGACAGCCGATTCCAGATCTAGACAGCAGCAGATCTGCACCTTCGGCAGCGAGCGAGCAGGCCGTTCTCCCGATCCACGCCAGCCCATCGTCGGAGATCGGCACGGTGGCCTTCCCCAGCAACCTGGCCACTCTCCCATGCAGTCCGTTGGCGAAGAACCGCACCACAGCGACCACGGCAGCGACTCGCCCGACAACACGCACAGCAGATCCAGAACCAGACCAGCAGCGCAGGCAGCGGCGAGCGGCGATTCCAGGCCCTTCCGGTGAGCGCGAGACCTCCAGATTGCAGCCAGGTCTTCCCCAGGACCCTGGCTACCGTCCTATGCAGTCCGACAGCGAAGAGCGGCGCCACGGCGACCGTAACGGCGACTCGCCCGGTAACGTGCAGATCCCCAAGGTGAGTGTATTCTCCTTCTCCTTGATTTTCTCGTATTTATGTACATCGATTTAATTGTATTTTCATGTGTACATGTACATAGATTATAGTAGTGATTGTGTATGTTGGTATGTGTGCAAGAGGGGAGGCATTTATATGTTTTATGGTGTGAGAGACCAGGTATTAGTATGCCCTGTTTCTGGCTGACAGAGGTTTATTAGTCGACTAATAGCCCTGTTAGTCGACTAATCCCAGACCCTAGTCGACTAATATTGGCAGATTGCTGTGTGTAGTCTCTTTATAGATTGTGGACTTCACCTATGAGTTATGTAATGGATGTAGATGGATGTGTATGATTTCTAGAGATGGATATTGGATGGAATGACTTGATCGAATAGATCTTAGATACATGTATATGTTATGGTACCTAATATTGAGAAATCTTGATAGAACTTATATGCATGATATGTATTACCGAGTGTTGGGATATAATGATTGATCTTATAGAAGTGGTGATTGTGAATACCTATGAATTAGAGTTGTATGTTGGAGTGAGAGGGCTAATACTGGATATCGATATATGTTGGAACAGTGACTATTGTATCTGATTGCTCGATGTGTATGAAACTAGATGATTATGGAGCTATTAGAATTATAAGTTAGTTGTAATGACTTTGGATTGATCTGGACTTATGTTATTTACATTGAATGATGATCGTATTAGACCCGACTTTATTAGTTGAGTATTGAGGACATAGCAGGTATGACTAAATTAATTGAGTTGTGATTTAGATTGATCTTGAGTTAGAGGTTATCCAGAATCTATGTTCCTTATATTGGAGCCTGACTTGTTTTGAGATGAGATTGACGTTGTTGGCCTTTGAGATTCATTAGATGATATTTTGGTTGATGTTAAGTATCAGTAGTAAATAAATCTTAATATATCTACCTGACAACTATCATGTTCATGTTACTGAAATTTGCTGGGAAAATATTATTACACGGTAACAACACCCGCATGTTTACTTGTTATACATATTCCTGTTACACCGGTATCCTGTTACTTGACATGTTATACTCCTGTTATACCGGTACCCTGACTTTCACATGTTGATATTGTTACCGTAACCACCACTGAGTCATCCCAGAGATTTAAGTAACATGTATACTAAATAATCTTGATAAACTAAAACACGATAACAAACAACTTGCACTGGGACTGGGGAGATTGATGGAGGAGACAGCGTCCGTATTTTGCGTGGACCTAGGATTTAGGTTGCGCAGCCGAAAGAGGGTTCCACTGCAGGGTTCCCGTGGGGTGACTGGCACCCCGTCATGTTTCCTGTTCTTGTTTACATGTTCTTGACTACCTGGCGGTAGGTTCTGGTTCAGCGCCAGGAGTCTGGGCCGTGGTCCGGGGTATGTACGGGACCCACCTAAAGCATGGACAATGTCTCCAACCGATCAGTTTCAATAACTTAAGGGCATCGATTGGCATGTGTGGTAGGCGTAGTATGGGATGCGTCTATTATATGTGACAATTGGTGTTCGCTGACATAATTAATAATAAACTGTTGATGCTTTGTGACTGACTGTAATCACATGATTGTATATCACTATGTTAGACTCAAGATTTTAACCATGACCTGATTATCATGACCAGGACCAGACTTATGACCTGAGTTGGATGCTAACCTAGTGACATGTGATAGATTACACGCCTTGACATTGATTGCATATTTACAGTTGTGCCATTTGTTTACTACCTGTATTCATGTTTTATCATATGTGTATTACTGTTCAGCTTTTTATCTTATTATTTAACCTTTTCTATTTACTGTTGCTCTTACTACTATATATGCACATTGTTTCTTCTGCACGAGTTCTTTCCCCTTTACACACACACTCATTATGGTCGCATTCTGACGACCCTGGATTTGCACGTCCAGCTATTAGACGATTGTTTCTAATGTGCAGGTGTTCGATGAGACGGTACGCCCTGCGAGGAGCTTGGGTCCTCTCCTCTTGATCCTGGTATACTTGCATTTCATTCTTGTTATTATTCTTTGATTCCTGTATATCACCTTTGACTTCTATTCAGCTATCATTTTCTTCCCGTTATTCATTGCTATCATGTGTGGTCTTATATGTATTACGGCAGTGTTCATTGATCATTATGCTTCCGATTTATAGCTTGTTCAGGTTACAATTGAGGCTTAGCGCGTATACGAGGGGTATTTTACCTCGCGTATATGCGTCGCCATAACGTCTCCGTATCTTTAAGATCGGGGCGTTACACATGTGTTTCACAATGAGGGCAAAGCAAGATTGAATTCTAACACTCCCTCATATTTGTTTTGTCATAGTGAATTTTCTTTTGAGATTTTGTCTTCAATGGCATGTGCAATCTGATTCTCTCTTGCTATTATGAGCTCCATATTCTTCTCTTTGACTTGGTCTCTTGATATGCTTACTCCTTGCGTGTTCTACTGGATTCTTTGCAAGTGCAACTACAGATTTGTTGTTGGATGTAGATCTGTATCGGTCCATCTTATTGTTGCAATTCCTTCATCAAATACCTAAATATAGAGGCCTTTGAAAAGCTGAAGAAGATTGGATATGACAAAATAAGTTTGAGGGTGAGTGTTAAAACAAACTTGATTTGTCCTCATTGTTAAACACATGAAAGATTAAAGTGAAAATAGGTTAGTGGTAATGCAATTAAAGAACACATGGGAGAGTAGTGTGAAACTCATCAATATGTAGTTGTAATATGTTGGCTTCTAAATCTATTTAAGGTGGGTGAATGCCAAAGCAAGAGTGCTGAAGCAAAGCAAGAAGAAAAGTGTAGTGAAGAAAGGAGAAGAGAAGCTACAAGAAGAGAGTGTACTGGGGTGTGTGTGTGTGCGTGAGAGAGAGAGAGAGAGTGCTCGTGTATGTAGAGAGAAAAGTCAAGCTTAATAAATTGTCTTCTTTGTATTGTCATCTCTCATCACCCCACACTATCAGTATTGTCATCTCTCATCACCCTACACAATCAAAGTGGTATCAGAGTTCGATCTAGCCAGGCCAATTCAACAAGGTTATTTGCAACAACACACTTCTTTTGACTCTTCTCTCCAACCAAATACGCAACACACTTCTTTCTCTCTCACTTAATTGTTAAGCTTCACTTCTCTTCTCTAGCTTATGTTTCTACACATGTTCTTGCATTAACTCACCTTATATAGATTTAGAAACCCATCATTACAATTACATATTGATGAGGTTTACGCTACCGTCCCATGTGTTCTTCTATTGCACCAGCTTATTTTTAACTTTAATCTTTCTTGTGTTTCATAATGAAGGCAAATCAAGTTTGAATTCTAACATATATCCATTTATGCATCCATCTCTCTCTCTCTCTCTCTCTCTCTCTCTCTCTCTCTCTCATATTGATGAGGTTTACACTACCGTCCCATGTGTTCTTCTATTGCACCAACTTATTTTTTACTTTAATCTTTCTGTGTTTCACAATGAAGGCAAATCAGGTTTGAACTCTAACATATATCCATTTATGCATCCATCTCTCTCTGTGTGTGTGTTATTTCTTTTCTAGGGTTGGGGTTGGGGTAAGGCGGAGGGGGGAAGGGGGGTGTATTCTTGTTAGGATCAAGGATCTCATAGTGGCTCTCCATAAGGCTTGATAGGGATGGAGAAACTCTTTTAAGGGAGACAGGAGCATGCATGAGCGCATGTGAGAACTCTTGTGAGGGAGGACAAAGCTTGTAGTGCCTCTCTACAAGAATTGAGAGAGAGAGAGAGAGAGAACTCTTGTGAGGGAGGACAAGCTTGTAGTGCCTCTCCACAAGATTTGAGAGAGAGAGAGAGAGCACCTACATTTTCTCTTTTTAAGATTAATTTCTTCCACCCCACAACAAATGATCTCTCATGTGGTTCCCTGTGGAAATATGGGCTAAAACACATTAAATCTAGTACTATTTTCTCATCCAGTATCTCTGTGCTTTCCACCCATATCATTAGTGGCATGCTGCAACATTGATGGGCTCCTATTTCTTTGGACCTCCATGAGATATAAAACCGGTTCCATACTGGGATCTTTTTGTATCTGAATTTCGGTCCGTTTGGCTGGTCCATAAAATACGATCTATTCATGGACTTCCCTTGCGGGTCGTGAACATTCCCTTTAAAGGATAGATCTCCATTGCATAACAAAAGTGAAAAGCTTGCCTTTGTTGGCTGTCCAGACGATCTGTGCGTGACCATCCAATTCTTCTTGCAGGTTCAAATACCTTCTTATGATGCCAAAACCTTGATGCCCTGCTTGTAAGCTCACGCCTCATCGTCCTTTCTTGAGTGAGTTTTGTCAGAATGGTATTGGGTATTTTGATTTGTTGCTGGCCTGTTTTTTTTCCTAAAAAAAATATTCCAATAACTTGCACTAGCAGTTTGTTCTTTAGGCTTTTCTTGTTTCCTTTCTTTTTGTTCATTTCATTTTTTTTTTTAAATTGGAACAGATTATTTCATCCTTTTCTGTGTAACAAGAAAAATATCTATGTATTAGTGCTTCTATGTATAAATTTATAATACCTCTTGGTAGACTAATATCTGAACAATCTGTTTTACCTTTTTTTTTTTCATTAATTTCTCTTGTTTCTTTTTTTGTTGTATGGACGGATGTTCGTCAATAGTCCCTGCTGGAATCTATGGTAACTTCTCGACTTAATTATTTTAATGATCTGATGTAATTAAACTTTTATTGTTGCACTATGAAGTTGCTATTGTCTGACAGCAAAAGTGCACTATGGCACCTCCTTGGCCACTGTCGATTGGCTTCATGGTGTTGCCGAATCATTACTTACAATTACCAACTTGCTCATTATTATGGGACTGAGGGAGGCATTGAGAAAGATCCAGGATGTAAAAAGGACACACCAATGGCTGGTTCTGAGATGAAAAAGCAGTCTTCTGGCTAGGTAATACATGTTTGTATCTGAATCTCTCATTGAACACACACACACGCTCTCTCTCTCTCACACATGGAAAAAGTGCTCCTAGTAGGTCTCCTTAAATTATAATCTGAGGAGGCCTAAAATATCATCATAGAGTATCTCTAAGATGATCTACTCCATTCATTTTGATCTACATATCCTAAATGATTGTGTATAAAAAATCATGCACTTTTGATACTTTTTACCCATGCATCAAATGGTTACAAAATGAACGGTTTTTCAACAATAGATAGAACAAATAATGATAATGTTTGATCGATGGGTAAAAAAGTTCAAATTGCATGATTTTTTTATAAATAAGTATTTGAGAACATGAAAATTATGATAAATGGAGTGGATATGATACATGGAGTGGATCATTCATATGAATTGTACATGGTGAGTTTTAGGCCTTCTCCTTAGATTGATCTAAGGAGACCTACTAGGAGCACTTGACGCATATATATATATATATATATATATATATATATATATATATATATATATATATATATATGAGAGAAAAATGTACCTCAGCCGCCAGCTGAGAGAGACTCTCTTAGCTGGCGCTTCAATATGATCGCAGCTGACTGTGACATGGTCACAGTCCTAAAAAAATCATATATTTTCAGTGTAATTAGGACTGAGACCATGATAGCAGTCCTCAGAAAAGACTGCAATCATTGTAGCAGTCCTCAGAAAATACTGCGACTTGATCACAGTCCCCACAAAAAACTGCGGCCATGATAGCAGCGCTCAAAATTGTGGCTGAAATTCAGGCACGTTGCAGATATATATATGTATATATATATGTATATATATATATATATGTATATATATATATATATATATATATATGTATATATATGGGGTCAAGTGCTCCTAGTAGGTCTCCTTAGATTACAATCTAAGAAGGAGGTCTAAAACTCACCATGTACTATTCATATGAATGATCCATTTCATTTATCATAATTTTCATGTCCTAAAATTCTTATATATAAAAATTCATGCAGCTTGAGCTTTTTTTACCCATTGATCTAACAGTGTCATTTGTTTTATTATTGAAAAACCGTTCATTTTGTAACCATTTGATGCATGGGTAAAAGGTATCAAAAGTGCATGATTTTTATACACAATCATTTTAGGATATGTAGATCAAAATGAAAATGAATGTAGTGGATCATCCTTAGAGATGCTCCATGGTGGTATTTTAGGCCTCCTCAGATTATACCTACTAGGAGCCACTCCCCCCCCCCCCCCCCCCTCTCTCTCTCTCTCTCTCTCTCTCTCTATATATATATATATATATATATATATATATATATATATATATTAACTTAAAATTAATAAGATAAATCCAAGTGTATAGCATTGTATTCTCACTGATGGGACGGCACCAGCAGTTGAAAAGGCAATGGCAACTGGCTTCTTTTTAAAATATTGACTTAGTTATGTTGTTTATAGCTTGTTGAGAATATAAGTTCAGGAAACTTGTGGGTTTTTCCCCTTCTAATATTTCTTCTCAGGCAATGTCTAAATGTAAATTTGTCCACTACAACCTGATGGGTGTTTCTTGTTGTTAATCTTTAACAAAAGATGTTTATCACACGGTGCCAACTTGGTATGGTCTATAACTCTATATTGGCTGTCTTTGCTAGGGTATTTTTCATGAAAACATTTTAGTGTCCTCATATGTAGGTAAAGTTTGGGAAATCAATTTGAATTTTTCTCCCCAAGTGACTATCTGAAATTCCTCTGGGTTTAGGTTGGTACATTTATACATTGCCATTATGTTTATCTAAAGCCTAATGCTGGAATCCTGATTCTTTTAGAAACTTATTACCCAATGTTGGAGACTTGAATTTGAGATGGTTTTCATGCCTGGATTGAATTACTGTCATCATCCCTAAAAGAAAATGGCAGTCATCTTTCGTCGCAGCCGAGTGGTTTGTCAAGGAAGAAGAAAGGTGGAATAAATCAGGAAAAGTATATCAAACTGAAAGCTAGGGCTGAAAAAGAGAGTAAAGATATAGGTAACTGGCATTTAGAGAAACAACTGAGAATCTGAGATGGTTCTATTGCAAGGAAACCTGAACCCCATGATCCACAGTTAGCTCGGAGCTGAAGTTGACACTGGATACAGATACTTTGAACTCTTGTAGATGTGATTGATTAGTCTTTTGAGTTGTAATATTGGATATTTTTATGTTAACCTTTGGAACATGCAAACTCCTATGTTTATGCATTGTTTTAAGTATTGTTGACTTAAATATCATATATTATTTTGTGTAATGATGCACCCATAACCAAGAGGAACTACTTTGAAAACCTTTCTAGTGAGACTTGTAGTACCTAGGATTGGTTATTGATTATTAGGAACAGAAATTAGCTCTTTGACTTATCCTGTGCCTCGAAGACGAACACTGATTCCTTGGAAATTTTATCATATTAACTATATTTGACGCTCCTTCTAGTTGAGGGAATTTTGGAAGGCTAGGTTTATTTTGATCAGAAAAGGAATAGATCATGGTGGTTAGCTGATGATGATAGCATATAATAGTTTGAACAGCTCAGCTCTCCAGTCACGCGTGCGTTCAGTTGTAGTTTCAATATTACTTTGGCTTTGTCCAAACAGTAATGAGTACCGTTTATTATACCTCTTACTGTTGTCTTTGGCTCTTCGAATATGGGTAGATATAAACTATATGTTATGATTGTGGCCGAAACGTCATCCTAAATCTTATTTCAAACCCTTTTAGCAAAACAAATTATTCAATCTTATGCAAATTGTGGTGATCCTCAACCAGTGGTTATTTGTTTTGATGAGATTGGGCGTGATCTTTCTTGTCTGGTACACTGAACAAAATTTTAAATTGCATTTGACCCATGGTTTCTGTTAACTGCAGGTAAGCATGATATTTTATGTGATGAGGACCGGAAAGTTCTTGGTCTTCCTAAACTCAGCGAGCCTGGTGTTGCACAAAAATATATTCTTCGTCCCCCACCCACTTTCAAGCGGTTCATTTCATGTCTCAAGAGTTGCAATTCCTTCATCAAGTACCTGAATATAGAGGCCTTTGAAAAGCTGAAGAAGATTGGATATGACAAAACAAGTTTGAGGGTGAGTGTTAAAACAAACTTGATTTTTCCTTATTGTTAAACACATGAAAGATTAAAGTGAAAATAGGTTAGTGGTAATGCAATTAAAGAACACATGGGATAGTAGTGTGAAACTCATCAATATGTAGTTGTAATATGTTGGCTTTCTAAATCTATTTAAGGTGGGTGAATGCAAAAGCAAGAGTGCAGAAGCAAAGCAAGAAGAAAAGTGTAGTGAAGAAAGGAGAAGAGAAGCTAGAAGAAGAGAGTGTACTAGGGGGGGGGGGGTTGTGAGAGAGAGAGAGAGAGAGTGAGAGAGAGAGAGAGTGCTCGTGTATGTAGAGAGAAAAGTCAAGCTTAATAAATTGTCTCTTTGTATTGTCGACTCTCATCACCCTACACAATCAAAGTGGTATCAGAGTTTGATCTAGCCAGGCCAATTCAACAAGGCTATTTGCAACATTACACTTCTTTTGACTCTTCTCTCCACCCAATACACAACACACTTCTTTCTCTCACTTAATTGTTAAGCTTCACTTCTCTTCTCTAGCTTATGTTTCTACACATGTTCTTGCATAACTCACCTTATATAGATTTAGAAACCCATCAATTACAACTACATATTGATGAGGTTTACACTACCGTCCCATGTGTTCTTCTATTGCACCAACTTATTTTTTACTTTAATCCTTCTTGTGTCTCACAATGAAGGCAAATCAAGTTTCAATACTGACATATATCCATTTATGCATCCATCTCTCTCTCTCTCTCTCTCTCTGTGTGTGTTATTTCTTTTCTAGGGTTGGGGAAGGCGGAGGGGGGAAGGGGGGTGTATTCTTGTTAGGAATCAAGGATCTCATAGTGGCACTCCATAAGGCTTGATAGGGATGGAGAAACACTTTTAAGGGAGACAGGTGTTGGCCCAGAGGCCCTTCACTCTAGTTTTGATGATGATTAACTCATGCAGTTATTGTTTACTAATAATCTTGTGATATTTAGTTTCAGATATTTGTTCAAGATATTAGTAGGTGTTTTGGAGCTTTCATATGTTGATTCAAGAGCTCGAGCGTAAGATCACATCTAGTACTCGGTTAGAGTCAAGCTCGGTGGATCGTATTTGGATCGAGT